>JAXIVJ010004812.1:0-79446 GCA_036785665.1 Chirona hameri
GGCTTCTAGCCAGCTATACAATCGTTGGGGAGGTTAACGTCTCTCGGTGTTGTGACCCCCTCTCCACTGCCGGCGTGCTCATACTGCTGGCAGTTGCGTTCCGTGACGTTCTTCGTGTTGCTCATAGTGCGAGCTAGCGCCAAAAGCGAAGCAAGGTCTTGCATTAACTAGCGGATATTTTGTTTTGTATTTGCGTTCCGCCCTAGCCTGGCCCTGAACTGGACGGTGCTCGCTCGCTCTTTGCCAATCCACGTGTGTTACTGGTGTATGTATGACAATACAATTGGCCTGTTGGGTACGTCTTTATGACCATGCTGCCTCGCCTACCTAGTCTCAAGGGCCTGCAGCGCCGCCCCTACCTTTCATACAGCGCAAGAGTTGCCACTCGTGCCAGTGATTTCATAGTGTCTGTAATTATATAATTGTAAGTGATATTGACGTGAGACATCGGTTATAGACTGTTCTATCGCAAGAAGGCATAAAGTAAATGCAACATAACAATAGTGAGTTGATCCGTATATGCGATACCCCATAGTTACAAGTGTTGTTGCTAGATATGGCCCGGAATCGCTGGCCAAATATATAACGACGCCAGTACCTACACACATGTAACTATCCGAGCAGTTCGGCCAGCGGCCAATAATCACCTTGTTTCTTTTGCGAGTAGCATACTCTCATTTATAGTTGATCAGACTCTAGACTGCTTTTTCCACTTTCATGAACAATAGAGCAGCGTCCAATATCAGTGCAAATCAAGACGTGCAGCCTGCACTGCTCAGCTAAGAGACCTAAAATGTCAAAAGTGGAGAATGCAAAACGATGGGAAGGAAAATACATTATTTTCATAAAATGCAAGTGAGTGTAACACCACATTCAGTACCTACTACATACCTAATTGAAACGTCAGCTACATTTTGTATAGTAGCAGTGGCTGGCTAGCTTATTGGTCCTTGCCGAATGGAAAGTTTGGCGAAGGTCCTTGTCTCGAACGGTTGGCCGCCTCCGTCCATCAAATGTCACAATGTCTGGGGTAGCTGCCTGAGGTAGGTTGGCCGCCTCCATCCATCAAATGTCACAATGTCTGAGGTAGCTGCCTGAGGGTAGGTTGACCGCCTCCGTCCATCAAATGTCACAATGCCCGAGGTAGCTGCCTGAGGTAGGTTGGCCGCCTCCGTCCATCAAATGTCACAATGTCTGAGGTAGCTTCCTGAGGTAGGTTGGCCGCCTCCGTCCATCAAATGTCACAATGTCTGAGGTAGCTGCCTGAGGTAGGTTGGCCGCCTCCGTCCATCAAATGTCACAATGTCTGAGGTAGCTGCCTGAGGTAGGTTGACCGCCTCCGTCCATCAAATGTCACAATGCCCGAGGTAGCTGCCTGAGGTAGGTTGGCCGCCTCCGTCCATCAAATGTCACAATGTCTGAGGTAGCTTCCTGAGGTAGGTTGGCCGCCTCCGTCCATCAAATGTCACAATGTCTGAGGTAGCTGCCTGAGGTAGGTTGGCCGCCTCCGTCCATCAAATGTCACAATGTCTGAGGTAGCTGCCTGAGGTAGCTGCCTGAGGTAGGTTGGCCGCCTCCGTCCATCAAATGTCACAATGCCCGAGGTAGCTGCCTGAGGTAGGTTGGCCGCCTCCGTCCATCAAATGTCACAATGCCTGAGGTAGCTGCCTGAGGTAGGTTGGCCGCCTCCGTCCATCAAATGTCACAATGTCTGAGGTAGCTGCCTGAGGTAGGTTGGCCGCCTCCGTCCATCAAATGTCACAATGTCTGAGGTAGCTGCCTGAGGTAGGTTGGCCGCCCTCCGTCCATCAAATGTCACAATGCCTGAGGTAGCTGCCTGAGGTAGGTTGGCCGCCTCCGTCCATCAAATGTCACAATGTCTGAGGTAGCTGCCTGAGGTAGGTTGGCCGCCTCCGTCCATCAAATGTCACAATGCCTGAGGTAGCTGCCTGAGGTAGGTTGGCCGCCTCCGTCCATCAAATGTCACAATGTCTGAGGTAGCTGCCTGAGGTAGGTTGGCCGCCTCCGTCCATCAAATGTCACAATGCCTGAGGTAGCTGCCTGAGGTAGGTTGGCTGTCTCCGTCCATCAAATGTCACAATGTCTGAGGTAGGCTTCCTGAGGTAGGTTGGCCGCCTCCGTCCATCAAATGTCACAATGTCTGAGGTAGCTGCCTGAGGTAGGTTGGCCGCCTCCGTCCATCAAATGTCACAATGTCTGAGGTAGCTGCCTGAGGTAGCTGCCTGAGGTAGGTTGGCCGCCTCCGTCCATCAAATGTCACAATGCCCGAGGTAGCTGCCTGAGGTAGGTTGGCCGCCTCCGTCCATCAAATGTCACAATGCCTGAGGTAGCTGCCTGAGGTAGGTTGGCCGCCTCCGTCCATCAAATGTCACAATGCCTGAGGTAGCTGCCTGAGGTAGGTTGGCCGCCTCCGTCCATCAAATGTCACAATGCCCGAGGTAGCTGCCTGAGGTAGGTTGGCTGTCTCCGTCCATCAAATGTCACAATGTCTGAGGTAGCTGCCTGAGGTAGGTTGGCTGCCTCCGTCCATCAAATGTCACAATGTCTGAGGTATCTGCCTGAGGTAGGTTGGCCGCCTCCGTCCATCAAATGTCACAATGCCCGAGGTAGCTGCCTGAGGTAGGTTGGCCGCCTCCGTCCATCAAATGTCACAATGCCTGAGGTAGCTGCCTGAGGTAGGTTGGCCGCCTCCGTCCATCAAATGTCACAATGCCTGGGGTAGCTTCGTGGAACGGTGAGATGTCGTATCAGCACAAGAACCGATCGTCGGTAAAACATCCAAACGGAAGCTTTAAAAGCATCTTCATTTCAAGCTTCAAGTAGCTGCCATTTGACATACCACCAGAGGTGGATAATTTTCCAAATGCCAGGGGGTTGCTTTCACCGGCGGCTCTCAAATTCAAGTTGTAGCGAGAGGACGAGGAGAGAGAGGTGGCGGCCGTTATGGCCGCTTAAACGCGACGGACCATAAAATAAAAGGAGGCAAGCGGCACGAAAATGGATGCAAACATCAGTGACAAGATGCATCGAAAACCCAATATGGAGTTTCATGTCATGGTCTCTGGAAGCGAGTTTTGTTTGCACTACGGCTGCCCCCTGCCCCCCCCCCCTCCCCCCAAAAACGCTTCGAATAATATCAAGAATCGTAATGTATGTTAACTTGTAAACGATAGGAAGAGAACAAAAAGTCACGGTGCGAACATATAAACCTTCAAGTCACATAATATCGGCACCGAAATGACGAAGTTGTCAATGCTGACCTGACCGTGTGAACTTTTTTTTGCTTTTTCATTGATTTATTCAATGTATCTCGATATTTCGAACAACCACATAAAAACAACACAACGCAGAAGAAGCCACGGTCCGGTCGGCAGCGGTCCGGGCAGCTGCGCGGCGCGGCCTCGGATATCACAGCGGCGACGGGCGGACATGCCGCAGCGAGAGGTGTGCACAGACGGATCCAGGGGGGGGGGGGGGGGGGGGGGGGTGCAGGGGCATAAGCCCCACCCCCCCAAGCTCGACAGGGGCGGCAATATAAATTAGCCCCCCTCAAAATTCGCTGAAACTGGCGAGGAAAATGGGTACTGCCTGCGAAAAAATAACTTGCTGCGAAAGAAAGAAATATGTATTTTGCCTCGTTCGTGTTTATTTGGTAGCATTTTGGTAGCAGTAGGGATAGGGAAAGTGGCGCGTCTGACGCTATTTTGGAGTGATTCACAACCAACGTAAGTTATAACTGTATACGCAGCGCGTGTCACAGCCTCTGGTCTCCTGCTGCCTGCTGGATGGCAGAGGAGCGCGGGAGTGAATTTCCTTGTATAGGTACCTATGTTGTATGGAATCACTGACGTATCCAAAGGGGCAAAAGCCCCCCCCCCTCCCCACATAAACACATTCAAAGCTCGACAGGGGCGACAATAGAAATTAGCCCCACCCCTAAAATCCGCTGAAACTGGCAATGAAAATGGGTACTGCCTGCGAAAAAATAACTTCTTGCGAAATAAATATTTTTGTTTTGCCTCATTCGTGTTTCCTCTATTTCCTAGCGTTTTGGTAGCAGTAGGGATAGGGAAAGTGGCGTGTCTGACGCTATTTTGGAGTGATTCACAACCAACGTAAGTTATAATTTTACACGCAGCGTCGCAGCCTTTGGTCTCCTGCTGCCTGTTGGGTGACAGATGAGCGCGGGAGTGAATTTCCTTATATAGGTACCTATGTTGTGTGGAATATGTCTACTAGTATTAAGTAGGGTAATTAGGTTCAGTTAAAATGCGGCCCGCGCTCCCTGATCCGGGCCTCTATACTCTCGCGAGTGTCTCGGCGGATGGCAGATCGGACGGCGCGGTTCAGGTCTCGGTATTCAGTCGAGCTCTGCCCGTTGGTACGCAGTGCGGCACGGCGGCGAGACATGAGGTCCCCGGTGACAGCCGAGATGGGAGGGGCGGCCGGGTTCCGAACGCGAACAGATCGTATCGGGGCATGTTTGTCGAGTATGGGCACAAATATACTTAAAAAGACATCCCACTTCTCAGACACGGTTGGCGACCTAAACACGCTGCCCCAGTCCGCACAGTACAAGTCAGAGAGGAAAACGTCCTGGTGAATTCGCTTCAGACCGTGACCGTGTGACGATGGGCCTACGGCGATTACGCGGCACTTTGATGCAGGAACGAATGATACGGTGCGGACTACAATCACAAAAAGTACTATACTCGATGATAACCTCAATTTCACTTGAATGTTCGGGTTCAATGTTCATCAACAGTTTGTGAACATTCATAAACTGTTCATTGTTTATTTCTTTGCAGTCGAAGTCATCCAATGGCGGCGCCACCATTGCATAGGGGCAGAGGTGGCAGACTGCCACCCCTGCCGTGACACTGGGGTGGCATTGCCACCCCTAGAATTTAGGCCACCGTCAACATTTTACCGCAGCTGTTTTGTCAAAATTGGGGATTCCGACCGAGCTGTGAACATATATATTGAACAGTTCCTTTGTCGACCAATGCAAATTTTAGTCACGTTTGTCTATATTGCTATTCAAACTATTAGATTTAGACATGACCATAATATTCGCCAGTTGACCGCAACTTTCGCTCTGTATCGGGTAATCTAAGGCTGTGTTCCGGCACGACCAGCCTATCACAGGCGAGCTTTCCCCCGGGATTCCCTGGAATCCTCGCGGGAATGTGCAGCCAGAACGCACGGTCAATTTATTTATCTAATCGAGAGCACGCCAATGCAACAGCTGTGCCGGCGCTACTGGGCGGGCAGGACAGGGTGGCGGCAACGGGGCAGAGCAGGGCCAAGCAGGGCGGGGCAGGGTAGGGCGGACAGGACAGGGAGGGACATGATAGGGCAGGGCAGAGGCGGGGCAGAGGCAAGCCAGGGCAGGACAGGGCAGGACATGACTAGATATGGCGGGACATGGCAGACCATGGCAGGGAAGGAGGGATAGCCGCCCCCTCGTCCCGACTAGGGGGGATAGCCGCCCCCTCGTCCCGACTTAGGGGGGGGGGGGTAGCCCCCTCGTCCCGACTAGGGGGGGGGGGGGATATCCGCCCTCCTCGTCCCGACTAGGGGGGATATCCGCCCCTCGTCCCGACTTAGGGGGGGGGGGGGGGGGGATAGCCGCCCCTCGTCCCGACTAGGGGGATATCCGCCCCCCTAGTTGGGACGAGGGGCGGCTATCCCCCCCCTAGTCGGGACGAGGGGGCGGATACCCCCCCCCCCCCTAAGTCGGGACGAGGGGGGCGGCTATCCCTCCCTAAGTTGGGACGAGGGGGCGGCTATCCCTCCCTCTAGTCGGGACGAGGGGGGCGGCTATCCCCCCTCTAGTCGGGACGAGGGACGGATATCCCCCCTAAGTCGGGACGAAGGGCGGCTATCCCCCCTAAGGTCGGGACGAGGGGGCGGCTATCCCCCCCCCCCCTAGTCGGGACGAGGGGGCGGCTACCCCCCCCCCCTCTATTCGGGACGAAGGGGCGGCAATCCCCCCTCCTAAGTCGGGACGAGGGGGCGGCTATTCCCCCCCCCCCCTATAGTCGGGACGAGGGGCGGCTATCCCGACTAGGGGGGGGGGGATAGCCGCCCCCTCGTCCCGACTAGAGGGGAGGGGGATAGCCGCCCCCTCGTCTAAACTAGGGGGGGGGGGGGGGGATAGCCGCCCCTCGTCCCGACTAGGGGGGGGGGGGGGGTAACCGCTCCCTCGTCCCAACTAGGGGGGGATAGTCGCCCCCTCGTCCCGACTTAGGGGGGATAGCCACCCCTCGTCCCGACTAGAGGGGGAGGGGGGGGGGGGGGGGTAACCGCCCATCGTCCCGTCTTAGGGGGGGGGGGGGGGGGTATCCGCCCCTCGTCCCGACTAGGGGGAAGGGGATAGCCGCCCCCTCTTCCCGACTAGGGGGGGGGGGGATAGCCGCCCCCTCGTCCCGACTTAGGGGGGGGGGGGGGGGATAGCCGCCCCTCGTCCAGACTAGGGGGGGGGGGGTAGCCGCCCCCTCGTCCCGACTAGGAGGGGGGATAGTCGCCCCCTCGTCCCGACTTAGGGGGGGGGATAGCCGCCCCCTCGTCCCGACTAGAGGGGGGGATAGCCGCCCGTCGTCCCGACTAGGGGGGGGGGGGGGCGAGGATAGCCGCCCCTCGTCCCGACTAGGGGGGAGGGGTCGCCGCCCCCTCGTCCCGACCTGGGGGGGAGGTTAGTGTAGTCGCCCCCTCGTCCCGACTTAGGGGGGAGGGGGATAGCCTCCCCCTCGTCCCGACTAGGGGGGAGGGGGTAACCGCCCCTCGTCCCGACTAGGGGGGGATAGCCGCCCCCTCGTCCCGACTAGGGGGATAGCCGCCTTCGTCCCGACTTAGGGGGGGGGGGATAACCGCCCCTCGTCCCGACTAGGGGGGGGGGGGGGGGGGGGTAGCCGCCCCTCGTCCCGACTAGGGAGGGGGGAGATAGCCGCCCGTCGTCCCGACTAGGGGGGGGGGGGGGGGGGGGGTAGCCGCCCCCTCGTCCCGACTAGAGGGGGGATACCAGCACCCTCGTCCCAACTTAGGGGGGAATAGCCGCCCCCTCGTCCCAACTTAGGGGGGAGGATAGCCGCCTCCTTGTCCCGACTAGGGGGGGGGGCGGCTACCCCCCCCCTAGTCGGGACGAGGGGCGGCTATCCACCCCCCCCCCTCTAGTGGGGACGAGGGGACGGCTAACCCCCTTCCCCTAGTCGGAACGAGGGGGCGGCTATCCCGACTAGGGGGGATATCCGCCCTCGTCCCGACTAGAGTGGAGGGGGATAGCCGCCCCCCTCGTCCCGACTAGGGGGGGGGGGGGGGGGTAATCGCCCTCGTCCCGACTTAGGGGGGGGGGGGGATAGCCACCCCTCGTCCCGACTAGGGGGGGGGGGGGGGGTAGCCGCCCCCTCGTCCTGACTTAGGGGGGGGGGGGGTAGCCGCCCCCTCGTCCCGACTAGGGGGAAGGGGATGGCCGCCCCCTCTTCCCGATTAGGGGGGGGGGGGTAGCCGCCCCCTCGTCCCGACTTAGGGGGGATAGCCTCCCCTCGTCCAGGCTAGGGGGGGGATAGTCGCCCCCTCGTCCCAACTAGAGGGGGGATAGCCGCCCCTGGTCCCCGACTTAGGGGGGGGGGGGGGGATAGCCGCCCCCTCGTACCGACTAGGGGGGGGGGGGGGTGATAGCCGCCCCCTCGTCCCCGACTAAGGGGGGGGGGGGGGGGGATAGCCGCCCCCCCTCGTCCCGACTAGGGGGGGGGGGATAGTCGCCCCCTCGTCCCGACTTAGGGGGGGGGGGGGGATAGCCGCCCCCTCGTCCCGACTAGAGGGGGGATAGCCGCCCCTCGTCCCGACTAGCGGGGGGGAGGATAGTCGCCCCCTCGTCCCGACTAGGGGGGGGGGGGGGGGGGTAGCCGCCCCCTCGTCCCGACCGGGGGGGGGGGGGTAGTGTAGTCGCCTACCTCGTCCCGACTTAGGGGGGATAGCCTCCCCCTCGTCCCAACTAGGGGGGGGGGGGGGGTAGCCGCCCCCCTCGTCCTGACTAGGGGGGGAGGGGGGAGGATAGCCGCCCCCCTCGTCCCGACTAGGGGAGATATCCGCCCCTCGTCCCGACTTAGGGGGGGGGGAGGGGGTAGCCGCCCCTCGTCCCGACTAGGGGGGAAATCCGCCCGTCGTCCCGACTAGGGGGGGGGGGGGATAGCCACCCCCTCGTCCCGACTAGGGGGATAACCGCCCCTCGTCCCGACTAGGGGGGGATAACCGCCCCTTGTCCCGACCTAGGGGGGGGGGAGGTATAGCCGCCCCCTCGTCCCGACTAGGGGGGGGGGAGCCGCTCCCTCGTACCGCCTAGGGGGGGGGGGGATATCCGCCCCCCTCTAGTTGGTACAAGGTGGCGGCTATTCCCCCCCCCTAGTCGGGACGAGGGGGTGGATACCCCCCCCCCCCTAAGTCGGGACGATGGGGCGGCTATCCCTCCCTAAGTTGGGACGAGGGGGCGGCTATCCCCCCTCTAGTCGGGACGAGGGACGGCTATCCCCCCTAAGTCGGGACGAGGGGGCGGCTATCCCCCCTAAGTCGGGACGAGGGGGCGGCTATCCCCCACCCTAGTCGGGACGAGGGGGCGGCTACCCCCCCTAGTTGGGACGAAGGGCGGCTACCCCCCCTCTAGTCGGGACGAGGGGGCGGCTATCCCCCCCTCCTAAGTCGGGACGAGGGGGCGGGCTATCCCCCCCCCTATAGTCGGGACGAGGGGGCAGTTATCCCCCGTCCCCTATTCGGAACGAGGGGCGGCTATCCCGACTAGGGGGGGGGGGGGGGGATAGCCGCCCCCTCGTCCCGACTAGAGGGGAGGGGGATAGCCGCCCCCTCGTCCAGACTAGGAGGGGGGGGGGGGTATCCGCCCCCTCGTCCCGACTAGGGGGGGATAGCCCCCCCCCCCCCCCTAGTCGGACAAGGCGGCTGCTATCCTCCCCCCTAAGTTGGGACGAGGGGGCGGCTATCCCCTAAGTTGGGACGAGGGTGCGGCTATCCCCCCTCTAGTCGGGATGAGGGGGCGGCTATCCCCCCTAAGACGGGACGAGGGGGCGACTATCCCCCTAAGTCGGGACGAGGGGAGGCTATCCTTCCCCCCTAGTCGGCACGAGGGGGCGGCTATCCCCCTCTAGTCGGGACGAAGGGGCGGCTACCCCCCCCCCCCCTCTAGTCGGGACGAGGGGGCGGCTATCCCCCCTATAGTCGGGACGAGGGGGCGGATATCCCCCTCCCGCTAGTCGGAACGAGGGGGGCGGCTATCCCGACTAGGGAGGGGGTGATAGCCGCCCCTCGTCCCGACTAGAGGGGAGGGGGATAGCCACCCCCTCGTCCCGACTAGGGGGGGGGGTAACCGCCCCTCGTCCCGACTTAGGGGGGGGGGGTAGCCGCCCCCCTCGTCCCGACTAGGGGGAATGTGATAGCCGCCCCCTCGTCCCGACTTAGGGGGGATAGCCGCCCCTCGTCCAGACTAGGGGGGGATAGCCACCCCCTCGTCCCGACTAGGGGGGGGGGGATAGTCGCCCCTCGTACCGACTAAGGGGGTGGGGGGATAGCCGCCCCTCGTCCCGACTAGGGGGGGGGAGGATATCCGCCCCCCTCGTCCCGACTAGGGGGGGGGGGGTAGCCGCCCCCTCGTCCCGACCTGGGGGGGGGGGGGGTTAGTGTAGTCGCCCCCTCGTCCCGACTTAGGGGGGGATAACCTCCCCCTCGTCCCGACTAGGGGGGGGGGGGGGTAGCCGCCCCCTCGTCCCGACTAGGGGGGATAGCCACCCCTCGTCCCGACTTAGGGGGGGGGATAACCGTCCCTCGTCCCGACTAGGGGGAGGGGGTAGCCGCCCCTCGTCCCGACTAGGGAGGGGGGGGGGGGTAGCACCCGTCGTCCCGACTAGGGGGGGGGGGGGGGATAGCCGCCCCCTCGTCCCGACTAGGGTGGGATAACCGCCCCTCGTCCCGAATAGGGGGGATAGGCGCCCCCTCGTCCCGACTTAGGGGGGATAGCCGCCCCCTCGTCCCGACTAGGTGGGGGGGGGGGGGGGGGGTAGCCACTCCCTCGTACCGACTAGGGGGGAGGGGATAGCCGCCCCCTCGTCCCGACTAGGGGGGGGGGGATAGCCGCCCCCTCGTCTCGACTAGGGGGGGGGGATAGCCGCCCTCTCGTCCCGACTAGGGGGAGGGGGAGGGGGGGGGGGGGGGGGTTATCCGCCCCTTCGTCCCGACTAGAGGGGAGGGGGATAGCCGCCCCTCGTCCCAACTAGGGGGGGGGGGGGGTAACCGCCCCTCGTCCCGACTTAGGGGGGGATATCCGCCCCCTCGTCCCGACTAGGGGGGGGGGGATATCCGCCCCCTCGTCCCGACTTAGGGAGGGAAGGATTGCCTCGCCCTCGTCCCGACTAGAGGGGGGAGTAGCCGCTCCCTCGTCCCGACTAGGGGGGGAGTGGATAGCCGCCCCCTCGTCCCGACTAGGGGGGGGGGATAACCGCCCCCTCGTCCCGATTGGGGGAGAGGGGGTAGCCACTCCGTCGTCCCGACTAGGGGGATATCCGCCCGTCGTCCCGACTAGGGGGGGGGGGGGATAGCCGCCCCCTCGTCCCGACTAGGGGGGTAACCGCCCCTTCGTCCCGACTAGGGGGGGGGGGATAACCGCCACCTCGTCTCGACTAGGGGGGGGGGATAACGGCCCCCTCGTCCCGACTAGGGGGGGATAGCCGCCCCCTCGTCCCGACTAGGGGGGATAGCCGCCCCCTTGTCCCGAGTAGGGGGGGGGGGGGGTAGCCGCCCCCTCGTCCCGACTAGGGGGGATAACCGCCCCCTCGTCTCGACTAGGGGGGATAACAGCCCCCTCGTCCTGACTAGGGGGATAGCCGCCCCCTCGTCCCGACTAAGGGGGGTATCCGCCCCCTCGTCCCGACTAGGGGGATAGCCGCCCCCTTGTCCCGACTAGGGGGGGGGGGGATAGCCGCCCCTTGTCCCGACTAGGGGGATATCCGCCCCTCGTCCCGACTAGGGGGGATAACCGCCCCCTCGTCCCGATTAGGGGGGGGGGGGATAGCCGCCCCCTCGTCCCGCCTAGGGGGGGGGATAGCCGCCCCCTCGTCCCGACTAGGAGGGGGGGGGGGGGGTAGCCGCCCCCTCGTCCCGACTTAGGGAAGGGGGATAGCATAGAGCGGATCTAAAAAACACTGCGTTAGCGATAAGCGGAAAACGACGTTAGATAACTCGAAACAAGCTCTATCGAAAGTATACCGACCGTTTCTTAGGCTGGTAATATTAAGGTCACCAGAGTTCATAAAAAGTAAAAATTTGCAGATATATGGGTGTCTTTAACCCCATTCCCTGCGGGGTGGCAGATTCTGCCCCCCACCCCCCCCCCCCCCGGTGGTTTTTCACTTGCCCTTTCTAAACCGTTAGACTAGCGTGTTGAAGCTTTGTGACGTTTTTTTAATAAATTGAATGGCGCGTGTTGTGCCAATTTTTTAAAGAAAAAGATCGGGCCAGCAGAGGCGGTCCCAGGCTCCTGTTTTTGGGAGGGTGATACGATGCTGTTGTGCGGCGCATACTTCCTCCTGTTTTGGGGAGGGTGATACGATGCTGTTGTGCGGCGCATACTTCCTCCTGTTTTGGGGAGGGTGATACGATGCTGTTGTGCGGCGCATACTTCCTCCTGTTTTGGGGAGGGTGATACGATGCTGTTGTGCGGCGCATACTTCCTCCTGTTTTGGGGAGGGTGATACGATGCTGTTGTGCGGCGCATACTTCCTCCTGTTTTGGGGAGGGTGATACGATGCTGTTGTGCGGCGCATACTTCCTCCTGTTTTGGGGAGGGTGATACGATGCTGTTGTGCGGCGCATACTTCCTCCTGTTTTGGGGAGGGTGATACGATGCTGTTGTGCGGCGCATAATTCCTCCTGTTTTGGGGAGGGTGATACGATGCTGTTGTGCGGCGCATACTTCCTCCTGTTTTGGGGAGGGTGATACGATGCTGTTGTGCGGCGCATACTTCCTCCTGTTTTGGGGAGGGTGATACGATGCTGTTGTGCGGCGCATAATTCCTCCTGTTTTGGGGAGGGTGATACGATGCTGTTGTGCGGCGCATAATTCCTCCTGTTTTGGGGAGGGTGATACGATGCTGTTGTGCGGCGCATACTTCCTCCTGTTTTGGGGAGGGTGATACGATGCTGTTGTGCGGCGCATACTTCCTCCTGTTTTGGGGAGGGTGATACGATGCTGTTGTGCGGCGCATACTCCCTCCTGTTTTGGGGAGGGTGATACGATGCTGTTGTGCGGCGCATACTTCCTCCTGTTTTGGGGAGGGTGATACGATGCTGTTGTGCGGCGCATACTTCCTCCTGTTTTTGGGAGGGTGATACGATGCTGTTGTGCGGCGCATACTTCCTCCTGTTTTGGGGAGGGTGATACGATGCTGTTGTGCGGCGCATACTTCTTTCGCAGTTTGCGGTGCAATACAAGCGTCAGAAACATTGTGATGGAATATGCATCATACATACTGGGATTGTACATGTTGTTTGGCAGAGGCGCACTCAGTTACAAACAATGGAAGGTGATACCCTCCCTCAAATTAAGTCCAACTTCAAATTAGTAAGATGATAAAAAGCATTACTCGCATGGTGCACTCACGTTGTTTTCCTGGATCCGCCTATGCGCAATATATTAAATTTAACAAATTAAAGCAAATAATGATCACATGTGACGTTCATGTCGTCCCAAACAATCACGAACAGCACAAATCTGTTATCAGAAAATCACCCCATTTTGCATCCCCTGAATGCGCATATAATTTTTGTAAAATTTTGGTATGTGTCTTGTATATATTGAAGGCCAGTACATTTAAAGCTCAAAAATATTTGGGGCATGGCAATCGGTCAAACCACATGGCCGCAGTGACCTTTCAAAAAACACCCAACATTTTCGTATTTTTCCCCCTTGGCCCTCCATTTTTGAACAAAACAAAATATTTTCGGGCTCCTAAAAGATGTTTGACCGCAACTTTCACTCTGTATCGGGCAATCTAAGGCCGTGTACTGGCCGTGCCGGAATCGCCGATCCCGGATCCATGACGAATCGAATGGCGTTTTCCCCATCGAAATCGACCGAGCGGTTCTCGAGATCTCTGGGGGAGGGGGGGGGGGCAGAATCTGCCCCCCCCCCCCCCCCCCCCCCGCAGGTTAACGTAATTTTGGCCGCCTGCAGGGAATAGGGTTAACAAAACCGTACATATCTCGATAACTCAAAGAGTTAGCGACACACGTCATGTATCGCTACACACGTGTGTATAAGTTCGTCTAATTATAAGGTGCCGAGGAATTCTGTAAGACGAAACGCGTTCAACAGGTGGTGTGTCAGCTGTTCCGATGTCTTGGTATATCATAATTGTCTGGACATTCATAAACTTGCATGTTATACCAATTACGAAATGATAACGAAATAATTCTACTTTATGCAGTACTTTATCTCTACCCACCGCAACATTCAAACATTGCCTTACATATATGTGTTGCGGGTTCCTGTTCCTGCATTTCAGGTAGCGTCGCCGTCTCTCATACCACTCCAGTTTGAAAACGAACCACTGTATTGCTTCACATGCTTCCACATGACCCTACTCATCATGGCTCCACATGGCCGTGCTACCACAATCTGCACACCGATCCAATCCTGGCGCGCCACCCGCAACCCCCATCACGACAAAGGCGACGCCGGTCCCGCGCGCGGCTGGCGGTTTCCCTAGGGAACAGCGCCACCATGAAATGCTGTACAACCGTTACATATATGTAAGAAACGAGCATACTCATTTCTTCTCTAATTCCTGTCCAATGTACTGAGTTCTAAGATTATACTTACAGAAGCTAATATTTGCTAATTATAAATTGTCTACCATCTGAAAACGCGATGCATAGTTAATTCATCGTGGGGTGCTAATAATATTTTATGGGACCGGTATCAAAATAAAATGTGCTAAAATATTTGAAGAACTTGCAAAAATATTCATCTATCAGCTAATTGATAACACAAATATAACGAAATGTGTTGGTTTTTAACTTTTAATCTTGTTTGTCGCGAGGTATATAGGCATTGTATACTTCCGTGACACTTTCCCAGTATAGAGGATACATGCGTACGTACTGCGTCAATTTTGCCACCCCTGGCAAAATTCCGTGGCGCCGCCCCTGATTAGTCATCCCTTGTTCATGAGCATGCTTGCGGGTGGCCTGTTTATGTTTAAGTAAGGAAAGAATGAACCAACACCGGAACCTGTTAAAAACTATGGTGACGTGGTGTCTAGACTCCATGGATCAAACCTCATATCCCCGAATTTAAATTGCCCCGAATTCAACCAGCCAGTCCACTTCATTCGGCGAAGATCACAAATCAAGACATAATTCATTAGTATACCAACCGCAGCCAACCGCCAATCACAGGACCCTGATCCCATCCCGTTATCCCGACCCATCTCCTGATCCACTGTTTACCCGTACACCCCCCCCCTTCCCCACACACACACACACCGCCTCCGGGCGTCATCTCCCCCCCCCCGGCGGCGGAGGAGGAAGCGGGGGGAGGGGGGGGGGGGGGGCGTCACCTGCGGCGCCGGCGCTGCACGCCGTGATCCGCCGGGCCGCCTCGGGCAGTGTCGGTCGCAGACCGCTGGAGGAGGGTGCATGGTCGTCCGTCGGTTGGTCGCCGCCGCGCCGCGCCGGCGTCCCCCGCGGACGCCGGGCAGCAGTGAACAGCGGTGAACAGCGGTGAACAGCTGTGAACAGTAGTGAATGGAGGTGAACAGCGGTGAGAAACGGTGAACAGCGGTGAACAGCGGTGAGAAACAGTGAACAGCGGTGAACAGCGGTGAGAAACGGTGAACAGCGGTGAACAGCAGTGAGAAACGGTGAACAGAGGTAAACAGAGTTGAACAGTGGTGCCAATGTGAACAGCGGTGAACAGCTGGCGAACAGCGGTGAACATCTGATGAAACGCTAACACTGGTGACCAGTGATGTGCAACAGTGAGTAACAGCGGTAAATGTTCGCTTTTATTCGTGAATTACGCCCAAGATCAATCAATGAGTCGCTCCTGTTCATAATCGGCTCCAAATCGCTGAAAGGATATTCGTGACAGAATCAGTGTCGTTACCGCTAACACCCAGACGCAATAATGTCACTCGTCTGTACCGGTGCGCGGTGAGCAGTGGCGACGGGCGACCGGTGGTGAATGCTTCGCGTCACCCGGTGAGCGCACCGAATGGTGAGCACGGTGAGCGCCGTGACCAGTGCCATGAGCGGCGTGGACGCCGTACAGCGCGAGTTCCTGGCGCAGGTGTACAGCACCAGCAACTCGTGCTACAACGCGCTGCCGGCGGCCGGCAGCCGGGGCCGCAGGCTGAGGCGGTCGTCCTCAACACCGTGCCTGGCGGGCTGCTGGAAGCCGGCGAGGAGTCCGGAGCCCACCATCGCCTACCAGTCACGACACGACAGCGATAAAGAGACGACCAGGCACTGTCTGTCTGTGGCAGGTGGGTGGCAGTGCAGCCGACGACCATGAGGGTGCAGGAGGGGGCGGTGGTATTTGGTGGGTTCGTTTGTTTGTCTGTGGGTGGAGACCACGGACCTGCCAGGTTTGAACTAAGAATAGCTCTGTCAGTTGGTCATTTATCGGCTCAACCACAGTTGTCGTTCTTTTCTGTTCAGTTTAAATATGTTTAAATATGATTTGAGGGAAACTCTTATGAACAACACCATGTGAGAGTCGCAAGCTCCCACGCAAACCCTTGCAGCATATTACAGTTTAACCCAATCGACCATTGCCCGTACCATATTCAGAAAATCGAATGTGGATGTATATATTATTTTTCATCTGTTTCTATGCTGCAGATAATATTATTAATACCTTCAGTTGTCTGAATGGTTGTGCATTAGCGGTCTCTATCTGTGAACCACGGATAAACCATTCGCGTGGACCTGTTGCGTGTTTAAAGGGCAACCCGACAATATTTGGGCGCAGATTCGATCTCGTCACGAAAACTCTTAAAATTTCCGAACAACTGAACCGACTATCGACGACATCTTGTTTGAAATACTATCCTCACCACAAAATGATGACCACCAAACAGGACCTAGTATCGGATGCTATAAATGGTGTCTAAGACCACCATTACTGTTAATGATGGTTGTTTCGTACAAAGTTGTTTTACTTTCCCATAATTTTTTATTAGCCGTTTCACAAAAGGGAAGAAGCTGTATCTCAGCTCAAAGTCGGTGCTTTCGGCACAGAGGCCAGTATAAGCCGAAGTGTTGATTTTCTGCTTTAGTAGTAAGGGGACTGCCGAAACTCGACTGTAATAAGCTATCTGAAATGTTCATGTATTGTCTATTTCTTTGTTGCCTTTTTCCATCAGAGCTTTTCCAGTGGCAATTTGTCATTTGATCTGGATTAATGGGGAAGTATTGAACAATATGATTTTCCAGTTTTACGCGTCTATTCATTCCTAATTTCATAAATAACGAATCCAATTAAAATATCACACCAAAAATGAAACAACTAAACAAGAACACAGAGCTGTTTGAATCACGTCCAACAAGCCTGCAATAACCGACCAGTTCAGGTGCTTCTGAATCGCCAATAACCGACACGTAGCCACAGGTGGCTCGAAAGGTGACCGGTACCAGCATCCCATTTAGGCTTCCAAATCAGATTAACTTCCACGTAGGGCAGCGCAGTCGCGCCTCAATTACGCGGAACATCGGAAGTTTGCTTAATTCCACTTCCCAATGGGATTTATCCGTTTAGCTTTCAGCCGCATTAGACTGCGCCGGCCATTGGGAGCGTCTCTAATCAGGTTTGGCCTGCCCTGGCGCAGAAGATAGGTCCGCTTCGCTCGACAGTGAGCATCGATTTGAAGGAGCTCTCCCCTCCCCTCCCCTCTCCTCGCACTGACTCACCTCTGCCTTCTGATCGCGTCCGACGCAGTGTAATGGATCGGACGGCCGGTGCTCATTGTGAAGGGCCTAGCGATGGGCGTCGGTCGATTGAGCGTTGCATTGTGTGGGGAGTAGAGAGTCCGTCAGTGTATCTGAGTCGGTGTATCTGATCACACGGGGAGTAGAGAGTCAGTCAGTGTGTCTGATCACACGGGGAGTAGAGAGTCAGTCAGTGTATCTGATCACACGCGGGGAGGAGAGAGTCAGTCAGTGTATCTGATCACACGGGGAATAGAGAGTCAGTCAGTGTATCTGATCACACGGGGAGTAGAGAGTCAGTCAGTGTATCTGATCACACGGGGAGTAGAGAGTCAGTCAGTGTATCTGATCACACGGGGAGTAGAGAGTCAGTCAGTGTATCTGATTACACGGGGAGTAGAGAGTCAGTCAGTGTATCTGATCACACGGGGAATAGAGAGTCAGTCAGTGTATCTGATCACACGGGGAGAAGAGTCAGTCAGTGTATCTGATCACACGGAGAGTAGAGTCAGTCAGTGTATCTGATCACACGAGGAGTAGAGAGTCAGTCAGTGTATCTGATCACACGGGGAGTAGAGAGTCAGTCAGTGTATCTGATTACACGGGGAGTAGAGAGTCAGCTAGTGTATCTGATCACACGGGGAGTAGAGAGTCAGTCAGTGTATCTGATCACACGGGGAGTAGAGAGTCAGTCAGTATATCTGATCACACGGGGAGTAGAGAGTCAGTCAGTGTATCTGATCACACGGGGAGTAGAGAGTCAGTCAGTGTATCTGATCGCACGGGGAGTAGAGAGTCAGTCAGTGTATCTGATCACACGGGGAGTAGAGAGTCAGTCAGTGTATCTGATCACACGGGGAGTAGAGAGTCAGTCAGTGTATCTGATCACACGCGGGGAGTAGAGAGTCAGTCAGTGTATCTGATCACACGGGGAATAGAGAGTCAGTCAGTGTATCTGATCACACGGGGAGTAGAGAGTCAGTCAGTGTATCTGATCACACGGGGAGTAGAGAGTCAGTCAGTGTATCTGATCACACGAGGAGTAGAGAGTCAGTCAGTGTATCTGATCACACGGGGAGTAGAGAGTCAGTCAGTGTATCTGATCACACGGGGAGTAGAGAGTCAGTCAGTGTATCTGATTACACGGGGAGTAGAGAGTCAGCTAGTGTATCTGATCACACGGGGAGTAGAGAGTCAGTCAGTGTATCTGATCACACGGGGAGTAGAGAGTCAGTCAGTGTATCTGATTACACGGGGAGTAGAGAGCCAGCTAGTGTATCTGATCACACGGGGAGTAGAGAGTCAGCTAGTGTATCTGATCACACGGGGAGTAGAGAGTCAGTCAGTGTATCTGATCACACGGGGAGTAGAGAGTCAGCTAGTGTATCTGATCACACGGGGAGTAGAGAGTCAGTCAGTGTATCTGATCACACGGGGAGTAGAGAGTCAGTCAGTGTATCTGATCACACGGGGAGTAGAGAGTCAGTCAGTGTATCTGATCACACGGGGAGTAGAGAGTCAGTCAGTGTATCTGATCACACGGGGAGTAGAGAGTCAGTCAGTGTATCTGATCACACGGGGAGTAGAGAGTCAGTCAGTGTATCTGATCACACGCGGGGAGTAGAGAGTCAGTCAGTGTATCTGATCACAAGGGGAATAGAGAGTCAGTCAGTGTATCTGATCACACGGGGAGTAGAGAGTCAGTCAGTGTATCTGATCACACGGGGAGTAGAGAGTCAGTCAGTGTATCTGATCACACGGGGAGTAGAGAGTCAGTCAGTGTATCTGATCACACGGGGAGTAGAGAGTCAGTCAGTGTATCTGATCACACGGGGAGTAGAGAGTCAGTCAGTGTATCTGATCACACGGGGAGAAGAGTCAGTCAGTGTATCTGATCACACGGGGAGTAGAGTCAGTCAGTGTATCTGATCACACGGGGAGTAGAGAGTCAGTCAGTGTATCTGATCACACGGGGAGAAGAGTCAGTCAGTGTATCTGATCACACGGGGAGTAGAGAGTCAGTCAGTGTATCTGATCACACGGGGAGTAGAGAGTCAGTCAGTGTATCTGATCACACGCGGGGAGTAGAGAGTCAGTCAGTGTATCTGATCACACGGGGAGTAGAGAGTCAGTCAGTGTAGCTGATCACACGGGGAGTAGAGAGTCAGTCAGTGTATCTGATCACACGGGGAGTAGAGAGTCAGTCAGTGTATCTGATCACACGGGGAGTAGAGAGTCAGTCAGTGTATCTGATCACACGGGGAGTAGAGAGTCAGTCAGTGTATCTTATCACACGGGGAGTAGAGTCAGTCAGTGTATCTGATTACACGGGGAGTAGAGAGTCAGTCAGTGTATCTGATCACACGGGGAGTAGAGTCAGTCAGTGTATCTGATTACACGGGGAGTAGAGAGTCAGCTAGTGTATCTGATCACACGGGGAGTAGAGAGTCAGTCAGTGTATCTGATCACACGGGAAGTAGAGAGTCAGTCAGTGTATCTGATCACACGGGGAGTAGAGAGTCAGTCAGTGTATCTGATCACACGGGGAGTAGAGAGTCAGTCAGTGTATCTGATCACACGGGGAGTAGAGAGTCAGTCAGTGTATCTGATCACACGGGGAGTAGAGAGTCAGTCAGTGTATCTGATTACACGGGGAGTAGAGAGTCAGTCAGTGTATCTGATCACACGGGGAGTAGAGAGTCAGTCAGTGTATCTGATCATACGGGGAGTAGAGAGTCAGTCAGTGTATCTGATTACACGGGGAGTAGAGAGTCAGTCAGTGTATCTGATCACACGGGGAGTAGAGAGTCAGTCAGTGTATCTGATTACACGGGGAGTAGAGAGTCAGTCAGTGTATCTGATCACACGGGGAGTAGAGAGTCAGTCAGTGTATCCGATCACACGGGGAGTAGAGAGTCAGTCAGTGTATCTGATCACACGGGGAGTAGAGAGTCAGTCAGTGTATCTGATCACACGGGGAGAAGAGTCAGTCAGTATATCTGATTACACGGGGAGTAGAGAGCCAGTCAGTGTATCTGATCACACGGGGAGTAGAGAGTCAGTCAGTGTATCTGATCACACGGGGAGTAGAGAGTCAGTCAGTGTATCTGATCACACGGGGAGAAGAGTCAGTCAGTATATCTGATTACACGGGGAGTAGAGAGTCAGTCAGTGTATCTGATCACACGGGGAGAAGAGTCAGTCAGTATATCTGATTACACGGGGAGTAGAGAGTCAGTCAGTGTATCTGATCACACGGGGAGTAGAGAGTCAGTCAGTGTATCTGATCACACGGGGATTAGGGAGTCAGTCAGTGTATCTGATCACACGGGGAGTAGAGAGTCAGTCAGTGTATCTGATTACACGGGGAATAGAGAGTCAGTCCGTGTATCTGATCACACGGGGAGTAGAGTCAGTCAGTGTATCTGATCACACGGGAAGTAGAGAGTCAGTCAGTGTATCTGATCACACGGGGAGTAGAGAGTCAGTCAGTGTATCTGATCACACGGGGAGTAGAGTCAGTCAGTGTATCTGATCACACGGGGAGTAGAGAGTCAGTCAGTGTATCTGATCACACGGGGAGTAGAGAGTCAGTCAGTGTATCTGATCACACAGGGAGTAGAGAGTCAGTCAGTGTATCTGATCACACGGGGAGTAGAGAGTCAGTCAGTGTATCTGATCACACGGGGAGTAGAGAGTCAGTCAGTGTATCTGATCACACGGGGAGTAGAGAGTCAGTCAGTGTATCTGATCACACGGGGAGTAGAGAGTCAGTTAGTGTATCTGATCACACGGGGAGAAGAGTCAGTCAGTGTATCTGATCACACGGGGAGTAGAGAGTCAGTCAGTGTATCTGATCACACGGGGAGAAGAGTCAGTCAGTGTATCTGATCACACGGGGAGTAGAGAGTCAGTCAGTGTATCTGATCACACGGGAGTAGAGAGTCAGTCAGTGTATCTGATCACACGGGGAGTAGAGTCAGTCAGTGTATCTGATCACACGGGGAGTAGAGTCAGTCAGTGTATCTGATCACACGGGGAGTAGAGAGTCAGTCAGTGTATCTGATCACACGGGAGTAGAGAGTCAGTCAGTGTATCTGATCACACGGGGAGTAGAGAGTCAGTCAGTGTATCTGATCACACGGGGAGTAGAGAGTCAGTCAGTGTATCTTATCACACGGGGAGAAGAGTCAGTCAGTGTATCTGATCACACGGGGAGTAGAGAGTCAGTCAGTGTATCTGATCACACGGGGAGTAGAGAGTCAGTCAGTGTATCTGATCACACGGGGAGTAGAGAGTCAGTCAGTGTATCTGATCACACGGGGAGTAGAGAGTCAGTCAGTGTATCTGATCACACGGGGAGTAGAGAGTCAGTCAGTGTATCTGATTACACGGGGAGTAGAGAGTCAGTCAGTGTATCTGATCACACGGGGAGTAGAGAGTCAGTCAGTGTATCTGATCACACGGGGAGTAGAGAGTCAGTCAGTGTATCTGATCACACGGGGAGTAGAGAGTCAGTCAGTGTATCTGATCACACGGGGAGTAGAGAGTCAGTCAGTGTATCTGATCACACGGGGAGTAGAGAGTCAGTCAGTGTATCTGATCACACGGGGAGTAGAGAGTCAGTCAGTGTATCTGATCACACGGGGAGTAGAGAGTCAGTCAGTGTATCTGCTCACACGGGGAGTAGAGAGTCAGTTAGTATATCTGATTACACGGGGAGTAGAGAGTCAGTCAGTGTATCTGATCACACGGGGAGTAGAGAGTCAGTTAGTATATCTGATCACACGGGGAGAAGAGTCAGTCAGTGTATCTGATCACACGGGGAGTAGAGAGTCAGTCAGTGTATCTGATCACACGGGGAGTAGAGAGTCAGTCAGTGTATCTGATCACACGGGGAGAAGAGTCAGTCAGTGTATCTGATCACACGGGGAGTAGAGAGTCAGTCAGTGTATCTGATTACACGGGGAGTAGAGAGGCAGTCAGTGTATCTGATCACACGGGGAGTAGAGAGTCAGTCAGTGTATCTGATTACACGGGGAGTAGAGAGTCAGTCAGTGTATCTGATCACACGGGGAGTAGAGAGTCAGTCAGTGTATCTGATTACACGGGGAGTAGAGAGTCAGTCAGTGTATCTGATCACACGGGGAGTAGAGAGTCAGTCAGTGTATCTGATCACACGGGGAGTAGAGAGTCAGTCAGTGTATCTGATCACACGGGGAGTAGAGAGTCAGTCAGTGTATCTGATCACACGGGGAGTAGAGAGTCCGTCAGTGTATCTGATCACACGGGGAGTAGAGAGACAGTTAGTATATCTGATCACACGGGGAGAAGAGTCAGTCAGTGTATCTGATCACACGGGGAGTAGAGAGTCAGTCAGTGTATCTGATCACACGGGGAGTAGAGAGTCAGTCAGTGTATCTGATCACACGGGGAGAAGAGTCAGTCAGTGTATCTGATCACACGGGGAGTAGAGAGTCAGTCAGTGTATCTGATTACACGGGGAGTAGAGAGTCAGTCAGTGTATCTGATCACACGGGGAGTAGAGAGTCAGTCAGTGTATCTGATTACACGGGGAGTAGAGAGTCAGTCAGTGTATCTGATCACACGGGGAGTAGAGAGTCAGTCAGTGTATCTGATCACACGGGGAGTAGAGAGTCAGTCAGTGTATCTGATCACACGGGGAGAAGAGTCAGTCAGTGTATCTGATCACACGGGGAGTAGAGAGTCAGTCAGTGTATCTGATCACACGGGGAGTAGAGAGTCAGTCAGTGTATCTGATCACACGGGGAGTAGAGAGTCAGTCAGTGTATATGATCACACGGGGAGTAGAGAGTCAGTCAGTGTATCTGATCACACGGGGAGTAGAGAGTCAGTCAGTGTATCCGATCACACGGGGAGTAGAGTCAGTCAGTGTATCTGATCACACGGGGAGTAGAGAGTCAGTCAGTGTATCTGATCACACGGGGAGTAGAGAGTCAGTTAGTATATCTGATCACACGGGGAGTAGAGAGTCAGTCAGTGTATCTGATCACACGGGGAGTAGAGAGTCAGTCAGTGTATCTGATCACACGGGGAGTAGAGAGTCAGTCAGTGTATCTGATCACACGGGGAGTAGAGTCAGTCAGTGTATCTGATCACACGGGGAGTAGAGAGTCAGTCAGTGTATCTGATCACACGGGGAGTAGAGAGTCAGTCAGTGTATCTGATCACACGGGGAGTAGAGAGTCAGTCAGTGTATCTGATCACACGGGGAGTAGAGAGTCAGTCAGTGTATCTGATCACACGGGGAGTAGAGAGTCAGTCAGTGTATCTGATCACACGGGGAGTAGAGAGTCAGTCAGTGTATCTGATCACACGGGGAGTAGAGAGTCAGTCAGTGTATCTGATCACACGGGGAGTAGAGAGTCAGTCAGTGTATCTGATCACACGGGGAGTAGAGAGTCAGTCAGTGTACCTGATCACACGGGGAGTAGAGAGTCAGTCAGTGTATCTGATTACACGGGGAGTAGAGAGTCAGTCAGTGTATCTGATCACACGGGGAGTAGAGAGTCAGTCAGTGTATCTGATCACACGGGGAGTAGAGAGTCAGTCAGTGTATCTGATCACACGGGGAGAAGAGTCAGTCAGTGTATCTGATCACACGGGGAGTAGAGAGTCAGTCAGTGTATCTGATCACACGGGGAGTAGAGAGTCAGTCAGTGTATCTGATCACACGGGGAGTAGAGAGTCAGTCAGTGTATCTGATCACACGGGGAGTAGAGAGTCAGTCAGTGTATCTGATCACACGGGGAGAAGAGTCAGTCAGTGTATCTGATCACACGGGGAGTAGAGAGTCAGTCAGTGTATCTGATCACACGGGGAGTAGAGAGTCAGTCAGTGTATCTGATCACACGGGGAGTAGAGAGTCAGTCAGTGTATCTGATCACACGGAGAGTAGAGAGTCAGTCAGTGTATCTGATCACACGGGGAGTAGAGAGTCAGTCAGTGTATCTGATCACACGGGGAGTAGAGTCAGTCAGTGTATCTGATCACACGGGGAGTAGAGTCAGTCAGTGTATCTGATCACACGGGGAGAAGAGTCAGTCAGTGTATCTGATCACACGGGGAGTAGAGAGTCAGTCAGTGTATCTGATCACACGGGGAGTAGAGAGTCAGTCAGTGTATCTGATCACACGGGGAGTAGAGAGTCAGTCAGTGTATCTGATTACACGGGAAGTAGAGAGTCAGTCAGTGTATCTGATTACACGGGAAGTAGAGAGGCAGTCAGTGTATCTGATCACACGGGGAGTAGAGAGTCAGTCAGTGTATCTGATCACACGGGGAGTAGAGAGTCAGTCAGTGTATCTGATCACACGGGGAGTAGAGAGTCAGTCAGTGTATCTGATTACACGGGAAGTAGAGAGTCAGTCAGTGTATCTGATCACACGGGGAGTAGAGAGTCAGTCAGTATATCTGATCACACGGAGAGTAGAGAGTCAGTCAGTGTATCTGATCACACGGGGAGTAGAGAGTCAGTCAGTGTATCTGATCACACGGGGAGTAGAGAGTCAGTCAGTGTATCTGATCACACGGGGAGTAGAGAGTCAGTTAGTGTATCTGACGGAGAGCTGAGAGTTTGACTGTGCGTAACTTTCCACCCAGAGCTATCTAAAATACAGTCAATACTGTAATCTTGGGGAATTAAGTTGCCGATTAAGTTGCTAAACAGTTCCTTAGAATCCGTTGTTTGTTTCTGCTGTGCTGTCGTCGTGAATATTGTACCATGCTGAGCGGCCAATAATGAAGTATAGGGTTCTTAGACACCGAATGTTCGTTTGACATTCAATGTTTATTCTTGGCTACCGTTTGGGCCTTTCTGTAAGCAACCACCGATGGCCAGATAACCAGGAGTATCCCATTCTTCTACACTATCACCGACTCACAAAAGCATTCGTTAGCGTTACAACAAAGATATAAAGCAAGCCACGGCACTCTCCGGCAAGAAAGGGAGGAAACAAAAACGGGGTATTTTTTTGTTTTTTTGTTTTCAGTATTTGGGTTGTATGTTAAACAATGTGTCATGCATAGCTGACCAATGGGAAGGCAGCGACCTGGGCTGCGCGCGCAGATGGCGCTACTGTAGAGCCGACCAATAGGAGGGCTGAATTTTTGGCGCGCATTATTGTTCTCGGCTTTGGTGAGTGTGTGTTGGGGTCAGTCGCGACTCGGAGCAATACAGAAGCCGGCGGCCAGCTCCGCCACCGGTACAGATACACAGGTACACCGGTACCGGTACAGGTACACAGAGAAGGCGGTTAATGTTAGAGTGCCTGTGACGAAAGCATACAATAGAAGACAGAAAGAACCCAGTGCCAACTGATGCAAATGACTGCCCCTTACTGCAAACACAATTTAATGCACTCACACATCAGTTGCCAATGTCAGTTACAACGAAGCGTAATATGGATTGTATGTAGTGTAATATGGATTGTATATAGTGTGACCCCGTGGTTAATGTTGAACTATTCAGAAACTAATCACAGTAAGGTTCATAGGCGTAGGTACAGGGGGGCAGCCGCCCCCCAAACATTTTGGATTTTAACATTACGCCTATGGGCGTTGCATGGAATGAATCGACTTCAGAATGTCTCCGGCCCCCTCAACTTGAACATAGTTCCTGCGCCCCTGGTAAGGTTACTCACCGATTTGTCACTTGATCAAACCGATCAATGGATTTATGTTGCTGATGACATATTCAATATTTCAAACCATGTGCAACTGTCATATTCACCGTTTCAACTTGTGTCCTTCAAAAGATTTTCGCCAGGGTTCGCCATGAGTTGGGCTGGCCCTATGGGCCCTGGGCTGGGCCTGGGCCGGGCCTCAACTTTAAGGAAATCACTGGGCTCTCTGGATGGGCTTGGGCCTGACAATTTTGAAGTAACGCGCGCGTCGCACAAGCTCAGGTCAGAGCTCAACAATATTTTAGCCTGCAGTTCACTTACAAAGCAAAACACTGTTGCTGTGGCTGTGACGTTTTTTTTGGTAGCATAGATGGTTCATTGTCTCACATTTATAGATACAAGTAAATATGCTAGGATAATGATTGCACATTTTGTGAAAATAATGATATGCTTAATCTGCACGGGCCTGACCGGGCCTGGGCCTCAATATTATGAATTGGACTGGGCCTGGTCCGGGCCTGGGCTTGGTGTTGATGGGCCTGGTCCGGGCTGGGCTGGGGGTTGGTGGGCCTGGGCCGGGCTGGGCTGGGTTTGGTGGGCCGGGGTCGGGCTAGGCTGGGGGTTGGTGGGCCTGGGCCGGCTGAGCTTGGTGTTGATGGGCCTGGGCCGGGCTGGGCTGGGGGTTGGTGGGCCTGGGCCGAGCTGGGCTGGGGGTTGGTGGGCCTGGGCCGGGCTGGGCTTGATGTTGATGGGCCTGGGCCGGGCTGGGCTGGAGGTTGGTGGGCCCGTGACAAACACTGCATCACACCAAGTGGGTGAAATCACCGAGCTGATTGACCACTTGCACCAAGGTGAGCGCACTGGAGTTCAGAAAGTTCGCCCCGGATTGAGGCGGAGAACGATCGGCTCTCCGCTCGCCGATGACCTCTTGTTTGCAGCCTGCCCTACTGACTTGGAAGGAGACCCTCAACCAGGTTCATAATGACGACACACGATCGTTAGGCAAACTGATGTTCACGGTGGCGGATAAATTTAATTTTGGACGTAATTTGAAGGGACGTAATTTGAACCACTAACGAAGTGAACAATGAACATTATATGAGACATGCTAGAGACAATGAGACAATGAGACATGCTAGCACGGACCTGGGCGAGGAAATGACATAGGTTATTGCCATTTCCACACAGTGACCCCCCCCCCCCCAGGGGGGGGGGGGGGGGGGGGGGGGTCACGGGGGTCATGACCACCTCCCCCTTGGGCCATGGGGCACCACCGTGCCGTGGGTCACCACCGCGCCGTAGGGGCACCACCGGGCCATGGGGGCGCCCACCGCGCCGGGGCACGAGGGGCACCACCAAAATAAAGCAAACAAATAAATCAGTGTTCTTTTCCGGTACAGGTCTAATATAGACTGTACACACTGGCGGCCGCGGGGGGGGGGGGGGGGGGGGATATGGGGACATGGCCCCACCTTTGGCCTTAAATGGGGGGGGGGGGACAACATGTCTTTTGACACCACCTTTTGCTCCTGACATATTTCCTCGTTTTGACCCTGCATGGCGGATCCAGCCTCTCTCCGTGGGGGGGGGGGGGGGGTTGTGGCAAAAAGGTACCCCCATTTTTTTCTCCGCGGATTTGGGACGGTTCCCTTATTTTGGTATTCGAGCTTAAGAAATTCACTTTTCAAATCCACAAAAATTGATTTTGTGGATTCCCCTCCCCAAAAAAAATTGGGGGTCAAAAACACAAAATTTCGCAAATCCGAGATATCCATTTTTAAGAGAATGTCATTTCCTTTCTTTTGATGTTTTTTTTGCAATTTGCTTCAAAACTCTATTGTCTACGATTGTTCAAACATTTATCGATTTACACCAAAAATGGCATGACATGGGGTCATTAAAACGTCATTATCTCCCAAAATACTGCATTAATTGCATTGAAATTTGGTGAGAAGACGTACAATTGATGCAGAATAGAGAATTGAAAGTTTAACGTTGATATCTATCATAGTTTTCAAGTTATTGAGAACATCCAGACGGGGCCAGATTCTGCCCCCCCCCCTCAGCAGGGCGCGGGTTAAATGTCACCGCGGCTGCTTGAATTGCATCAGGTGCGCCGTTTTGTCTATCATTGAAAGAAAGGGATACATAGAAACTTCAAATTCAGTCACTCGAGAAAAAAACTTCCGTTTTCATGAAGTTTTCTTCTAAGATCATTATTTTTCACCTTCAGTGCAGGGAACGCGCGCGGTGGGGGGGGGGGGCAACTTGTATTGAATGCCCCTCCCAGATTCCTGTGGGGGGGGGGGCCTCAATATTATGAATTGGACTGGGCCTGGTCCGGATTGTTTGGATTGATTGATCTGGATTGTTCCTGATGCCTCGTCCTGGATCCGCCAGTGCCAGCAATTACTGCCAAGGAGAAAGCCTCTGCCATACACTCAATGGAATTCATTTTCCCATTTTCAAATTTGTATAAGGAATTGCGAAAGTTGTGTCATGCCGCGAAGCGGCGCGAATTTTCCGTTTTTTTACTGTGGATAGCTGGATTTTGACTACTGCAAAGGCAACTTTTACGATTTTACGATAAATGGGGAACGCGCGGGGGGGGGCATACTTGTATTGAATGCCCCCCCAGATTCCTGTGGGGGGGGGGGGCGTTTGCTCCTGATTCCCCTCGATCCGCCAGTGCATCCTGGTTCCAATAGAAAACAATATTCTTCAACCCGCTCAAAACCTGACATTTTAATAATAGCATATATATGTTTAATAATAGCATATAATAATAGCAATAATACTTTATCGCATGCATAAGATTAACTGCTCGTAAAAAAACGGCTTCCAACCGCTTCCAACCCCCCCCCCCCCCTGGTCACGAACCTCGACTTCCCTCTTGGTCAATTCTTCATCAGCCGTCTGGGGCCGGCCCTTGACTGTACAAATAATATATTTTAGCACCATCCGCGGCACTTTAAATGATAGAAAGGGTACGACTGATATTGCAAATACCTATAGCTAACGTGGTCAATTAAACAAAATGCTGAAATAGGGGCACCCTCAAAATATGGTGGACCAAATCAGTTGAGTTTTCAGATTTGGATATAGGTATAACACTGCAACACTGCAATTGATGACCCCCCCCCCCCCCCCCCCCCATCCCCCACTTTGAATATTTTTCTTGAATATTGTTGAATATTGTTCTGGCTCCGCCTGGCGCCAAGTACATACAATCTCTGACAAGGGGCCGTCCAGGCGGCTGAGCGGCCGAGAGCGGCGACGCCTCGCCCTGGCGGCGAGGCGTCGTGATCAGAGTGTACCTACCACCGGCGGCGAAATTTCGTGCCCCCGATCGTGGCCCGGAACAGCGGGCACGAAACCGGGCCCACTAGTCCTGTGTTGAAATTACTTAACGTAGGGAGGTAATTCTTTCACCATAACCCATTTTGAGATCTGCTCTACAGATCTTCTATCTCAGTTCAAAACCCCCATGTTAAAGGTTAACTATTCCCTTTACAAATGTAATTTCATTGTATTTGAGGCGAATAAATGAGCATGTTTATCAGATAAAATCGCTGTTCATTTATACGTTGATATTATAGACACCTTGTCGAATTAACGAGAGCATTTACGATTCCGAAAACAGCACTTCCCTTTAAAGTAAATGCTGTTTATGGCATAAGTCTGGCGTCCCCAGCGTAACTCTTTTAACTTATGAGTGCTCCGTGCCCGGGCCCCCGGGATCTGTCGTCCCTGGCTACCTCAATATTGGGCCGTGCGGGCCAGTTTAACGAGTACTGGGGCGGCGGGGATTCCAGTGAGGACAGTACCCTGCGCCGGTGAGGCGAGGTGAGGTGAGGTGATGTGACGTGACGTGACGTGACGTGACGTGACGTGACGTGACGTGACGTGACGTGACGTGACGTGACGTGACGGTGACGTGAGAGTGAGTGAGGTGAGGTAGGTGAGGTGAGGTGAGGTGAGGTGAGGTGAGTGGTGAAGTAAGGGTGAGATGAGGTGACGTGAGGTGACGTGAGGTGACGTGACGTGAGGTGAGGTGAGGTGACGTGAGGTGAGGTGACGTGAGGTGAGGAGATGTGACGTGATATGAGGTGAGGTGAGAGTGACGTGACGTGACGTGACGTGACGTGACGTGACGTGACTTGATGTGACGTGAGGTGACGTGAGGTGACGTGAGGTGACGTGAGGTGACGTGAGGTGACGTGAGGTGAGGTGAGGTG
Source organism: Chirona hameri (assembly GCA_036785665.1). NCBI lineage: Eukaryota > Metazoa > Arthropoda > Thecostraca > Balanomorpha > Balanidae > Chirona > Chirona hameri. Next base: position 29,918 of record JAXIVJ010004812.1, read on the forward strand.
AGGTGAGGTGAGGTGAGGTGAGGTGAGGTGAAGTAAGGTGAGATGAGGTGACGTGAGGTGAGGTGACGTGAGGTGAGGTGACGTGAGGTGAGAGGTGACGTGAGGTGAGGAGATGTGACGTGATATGAGGTGAGGTGAGGTGACGTGACGTGACGTGACGTGACGTGACGTGACGTGACGTGACGTGACGTGACGTGACGTGACGTGACGTGACGTGACGTGAGGTGAGGTGAGGTGAGGTGAGGTGAGGGGCGGCGGAAGAGGGGGAGGGAGCATCTCCCCCCCCCCACTCAAGAAGTTGGGGATATGGTTTTGCCCCCCCCCCCCCAGAAGTTTGTAAGGGGCCTTCCGGAAATATAGTTTTGTTTTCTTTTTTTGCAGATAAAAATTGTCCGAGGGCCCTGAGTGTGCCCTCGATCAGCCTGAGGGGCTCTTGGTAGGTCCGCGGTCGTCCTGAGGGAGTTCTCGGTCGGTATGAGATCATCATCGTCCGGTTTGAGGGGCCCTCAGTCCAGGTGATGAAGGGGCCCTGAGTCATGTTCGGCTTCCTTCCTCGATTTGTCAAGTTCGGTCAATTCCTCGAGTCTCAGCGATTTCAGTGCGACATCCTATTCCTTGAAAAGGCGTGTTCAGCCCGGATTTGCTCTACAAACCTGATGGCAAAATTTCCACTTCACGTACCGCCACGGCCGACCAGATTGATAAAGCTGTTTGCCGTGCTTTGCGGTCGTGTCGTCACCGTGATGGGCGACTTCCTGTGCCGAAAACCGCGGCAGGTAAACCAATGAGCTGCTGATGGACGCCACTTTTTCATATAATTGTCCTCAGTTCAGTAAACATGTTTTTTTTTCTTCTTTCACCCGTTGGTCGAGTGGTGGTGTCGATCGTTGAGCTGGCCCTTGGGTCGCTGTGGTCGAGCTGAGGTGCTTCCTGTGGGATGCAGTGGAGATTTCACTGCATTTGTTCGGGCGTTCTTTGTGTGTTTCTCGTGAGTCACATTTGTCGGCTTTCTTCTGTTGGGCTTTGATTGTTTCACTTCTAATTCTATCTTGTAGGTATGTTGCCATTATCTGCTTGTGATATCGTGCTGCATGGTTGGCGCGTTTTAAATTGATGACTTCGACATTCATAGACGGCAGTCAGTTGGCGATCACATGGGGTAAATCAATCAATACTTCCACTTCATGTGGGGCTGTGAAAACGTCCTTTTTATGCATTACTTACATGGTGATGCAAAAATAAAAGAACGGTGTCTGATATCATGGGAACAACAAGGACGAGGATGTCCATTTTGTACAAGACAAGGATGATATATAATCACTTTTCATATAATTCCATCTGCGAAGAGTGTTTTCACAGCTTGGACAGATGAATCACGACAACATTGTCATACATTTGAGGTGATTGATGTGATATATCCAAAAGAAAGCTGCCTCCTGGTTTTCGTGGCATACAATTTCAACTTCTTGTTAGGTAGTTTTATATTAACAGAATAAACAGACAACAAGTATTAATTTCCGTCAGCTCATTTGTTGTTTGAAGGGACCTACCACACACAATGGTGGCGCGGGGCACCACCATAGGGGCAGGGGTGGTAGACTGCCACCCCTGACGTGACACTGGGGTGGCATTGCCCACCCCCTAAAATTTAGACCACCGTCAACATTTGACCAGTGCTGTGCTGTTTTGTCAAATTGTGATTCCGACCGCTGTGAACATATATAGAACAGTTCCCTTCGTCGACCAATGCACATTTTAGTCACGTTGGTCTATATTGTTATTAAAACTATTCTATGATATCCCTATAGCCATGACCATAATATTCGCCAATTTGACCGAAACTTTCGCTCTGTATCGGGTAATATGAATTGACTTATCTAACCGAGATCACACCAATGCAACAGCTGGCCACTGGGGCGGGGCAGGACAGGGTGGCGGCAACGGGCAGAGCAGGGCCAAGCAGGGCGGGGCAAATCGGGCGGACAGGGCAGGGAGGGACAGGACGGGACAGAGGCGGGGCATAGGCGGGCAGAGGCAGGGCAGAGGCGGGGCAGAGGCGGGGCAGAGGCAGGGCAGAGGCGGGGCAGAGGCGGTGGCAGAGGCGGGCAGAGGCGGGGCAGAGGCGGTGCAGAGGAGGGCAGAGGCGGGGGCAGAGGCGGGACAGAGGCAAGACAGGGCAGGGCAAGGCAGGGCAAGGCAGGGCAAGGCAGGGCAAGGCAGGGCAAGGCAGGGCAAGGCAGGGCAAGGCAGGGCAAGACAAATGGTGGAGCAGGACAGGGCAGAGACAGGGCACGACAAGGCAGAGGCGGGAAGGGCAGAGCAGACGTGTAATATTTTAATTAAATAAATACAATATAATTAATGTTAACCCGTGCACAGCCGGGGTTCGCGCCAACCACAGACTGACGGGAGGGGGCGGATAGCCGCCCCCCTAAGATCTAAAAAACTACACGGTGTAGCGATAAGCGAACACGACGTTAGATAACTCGAGGCAAGCTCTATCGAAAGTATACCGACCATTTCTAGGCCGGTCAATATTGAGGTCACCAGAGTTCATCAAAAGTCACATTTCGCCTATATATGGGTGTCGTAACAAAACCGTATATATCTCGATAACGCAAAGAGTTAGCGACACACGTCATGTGTCGCTACACACGTGTGTATAATTTCGTCTAGTCATACGGTGCCGAGGAATTATGTAAGACGAAACGCGTCCACCGGTGGTGTGTTGTTTGCTGTTCCTGTCTTCATGTGCCATTATTGTTTTGACATTAGTAAACTTGCATGTTTATACCAATTACGAAATAATAGCCGTTTTCACGAAGGATTATTGCGCTGAAAAGTTTCTGAAAGATTCTGAAAGTTTTGAAAAACTACACAATTTTTACATCCCATTTCTGGTTAGAAATGTCCCTCATAATTTTGTAATATGTTGGTAAGAGTAAAATATGTTGACAAAATTGTGGTTTGGTGGTAATAAGTAAGATAAGTATTGATAGAAATCTTCCTGAAACATTTCAGGAAGATTCTATCAAAGCTATCTTGCTTTATTACCACCAAACCGCAATTTTGTCAACATATTTTATTCTTACCAACATATTAACAAATTATGAGGGACATTTCTAACCAAAAATCGCATGTTAAAGTTGTGTAGTTTTTCAAAACTTTCAGAATCTTTCAGAAACTTTTCAGCGGATAACCCTTCGTGAAAACGGCTATTAACGAAATAATTAGACTTTATTCGGTACTTTACCTCTACCCACCGCAATATTCAAACATTGCCTTAGATATATGTTGCGGGTTCCTGTTCCTGCCTTTCAGGTAGCGTCGCCGTTTCTCATACCACTCCAGTTTGATAACGAACCTCTGTATTGTTCCACATGCTTCCACACGACCCTAATCATCATGGCTCCACATGACCGTGCAGCCACAATCTGCACACCGATCCGATCCCGGCGCAACACCCGCAACCCATCTTGACAACAGCGACGCCGGTTCGCGCGCGCGGCTGGCGGTTTCCCTAGGGAACAGCGCCGCTGAAATATTGTACAACGTTAAATATGTAAGCAACGAGCATACTCGTTTCTTCTCCTAATTCCTGTCCAACGTACTGAGTTCAAAGATTATACTTACAAAAGTTATTATTTGCTAATTATAATTGTCTACCATCTGAAAAACGCGATACATAGTTAATTCATCGTGAGGTGCTAGTAATATTGTATGGGTCCGACCAATCAAAATAAAATGTGCTTAAATATTTGAAGAACTTGCGAAATAGATACCTATCAGCTAATTAATCATAACAAAATAGGACGAAATGTGTTTGTGTTATAATCTTGTTTGTCGCGAGGTTTATAAGCATTTTATACTTCCGTGACATTTTTTCCCAGTAGAGGATACAGCGTAGCTACTTATCATTTTGCCACCTCGGGCCAAAATCCGTGGCGCCGCCCTGACCACACACTTGTGCAAGAGATCACTTGGAGAAGTCAAACATCATCTTTCTCTAATGACTTCTAGCTTAAAATGTGTGTAATAAATACAAACAAGATTTGCACAAATATTTGTCGTCTATAACACCTTTTAAAAATAAATGCGGTCTTCATTTAAAATCCAACAGATCCAACAGATTTCCATATCCAAGAGTTTTTACGATTTGTCAAACATTTGTTTTTCCACCAAAAATTGCATGACATGACGTCATTAAAACGTTATTATCTCCAAAAATACTACGCTAATTTCATTGAAATTTAGTAAGAAGACGTAGAATTGATGTAGTAAAAGACTGAAAGTTACACGTTGATATCTATCACAGTTTTAAAGTTATTGAGAAAATCTGGAGGAGGCCAGATTCTGTCCCCCCCCCCCCCCCCAGCAGGGCGCGTGTCACCGGGGCTGCTTGAATTGCATCAGGTGGCACTGTTTTGTCTATCATTGAAGCAAGGGATACATACAAACTTCAAATTCAATCACTTGAGAGAAGAAAATAAGTTTTCATGAAGTTTTCTGCTAAGATCATTGTTTTTCACGTTCAGTGCATGAAACGCGCAGGGGGGGGGGGGGGCATACTTGTATTGCATGCCCCTCCCCCCGATTCCTGTGTGTGGGGGGTATTTTCCCCTGATTTCCACCCCTTGTATCCGCCAGTGGGGGCGGATATACCCCCCCCCCCCTTAGGTTTTTTGGAAATAGCGGAAAACGACGCCATTTCGCGCCGCCATTTCGCGCCGCCATTTCGCGCCGCCATTTCGCGCCGCCATTTCGTGTCGCCATTTTTGGTGCAACTGCTTGCCTATCAATTCCCCAAATCCTGTTAATTTGTTTACTTCGGGTCTCCTCAGGTCACGTCACTAAGTCATGTCTAGTGATCCCACCTCCAAAAATGTAAGGTCGTGCCGCCGCAGCACATTGTTTGACCGATTAGTTAGATACTCACAGGATTTAATCAGGTCATAAACACCTACAATTCTGCTATTTCGGATGATTTTTATATCGTTGACCTAAGGTGAAGTCTATTTTGTGACCTCCCAATTATAAGTCATTGGGGGAACATGAAAATGCATATAAATCCACAGGAAATTGCTAAATTTGCCCAATTTTCACCAGAGTCCGCATCTTTTGCAAAATACAAAGATCCAGTGGCGGATCTACGGTGGGAAAAATGGGCAATTGCTCCTCCCCCCCCCCCCCAACAAACGCCTGCAATCGGCGCAAGATTTTTTGGTTTGAATAAATTTAGTCCGAATGTTTTTGAATGGATGGATTTCCGAGGTCAGGCCCGCGCTAAGCATAGCTTGTTGCGCAGGCCCTGACCCCACCACCCGATCAAGCAATTCTGGCGTCCGGCAGAATTTAGAAGCGAAAGTTGTACGTGCCCGACATAACTGGACACAAAAAAAATACTGGACACAACTGGGCAAAAAAAAAGATTGACACATTTCCTGATATAGAAGAAAATCTAAGGAACTTTTACTAAGGAAAGTTAGCTATAAATCAGCTATCAATGCATAAGCAAGCCAAATCCGATGCGTTTTCAGAATTGTGTGAGACTTTTTGGAATTTTGTCCCCCACCCTCCCAAACCACCCGTTCCGGATCCACCAATGTAAAGATAAATGTGGTATTTTTATCTTGTGACATCCACGAGGTAAAATATATTCACCCTGAGGTCATTCGTCATTTTTCTTCCATAACTTTTTTACCGAACCAGTAAGGCGATGAACGAGTGAACGCGAAGGAAATGTATGGTGAATTTCAACTCGATCAGGGAAGTAGTTTCTGAGATAAAAATATGTGGTGCACACGTACGCACGTGCAGAAGCACCCCACCCTTGACTTGTGGGAAAGTGGCGGCTGAGAGATCCCTAACCACACACCAAATTTGAACACAATCGGTTTGCAGTTGCCACCACCCACTCTAAATTGTGTGGCGACTGGCGACGTTCCGTAGTTGTTCCTGATCCAATAACCCCGATCTCCCCCACTGCTGCTAATCAGCAATTGTTCAAAGGATATTGAAATTCAAGATATTCCGGAAATAATATAAAGATACTTATTTTGGCTGGGAAATACTAAAACTTAGGATTATCATGACATTTGCATTGGATTTGTATACATTTATCACCAGGTAAACATATTTTATTTTAATTGAAAACCCATCAAGCGAAAAATGGCATGGCAATACTGAAATCAGGGTGGGTAACATTTCTTGACTGGGGGGCAAAACGGCTCACTAGGGGGGGGGGGGGGATTTGCCTCCCCAGTTAACATGTTAAAATAGGCCCTGCCCGTCCGCTCCGCCAAACGATTGCAGGTCAAGTGGTGAAAGCCAGTGATAGGCTAAGGCAATTAGGGATTGATAACCCGTTCTACCCGTGGCACACCCGTCGTACCTATAATACTTGTTTTCTCTACCCGTCATACACCCGAGGTATCCGTCAAGAACCTACGGTGCCCGACATACACCCGTGGTACCCGTGTGCCCTTGTGGAACACGTGATAAACCCCTTATAGCCGGTACTCACCTATTATACCCGTGGTACACCCATGACACCCGTTATAACCCCATTAATCCCGTGAAAACTCCACCCCGGCTTAGCATATATTTATGTATATTGTTTTAATCTCTGGAACGGCAGATCCTTATCAAATAAAGGGAGCACTGTTGGCACGAACGTGACAGTCACCCACTCATACACCCTTCCACTCGTCATCCATATGACATTGAACTAATTACCTGGTATGAGGTATCTTCTGGATGGTGGTACCCACACCAGTGGCGGAACTTTATGAAATCGGTTGGGGGGGGGGGGGGCAACGGCCAAATGGTCAAGTTGACTTACTAAATGTCCAATACTATATATATGTCCAATACTATATGTATATGTATATATAGTGTATAATTATTATATAATATACTCATTATAAAACTATTACAATTATTACAATTATGGAACCATTTTTTCCGTTTCATACTGGAAAAAATACCCAAAACATTAATTTTTCTCTCTCCAATTTCCTTCTTTCAGCCCATAAAATTGACAAATTACTAGTTAACTGAAATTGATAGGTAAACACTGACAAGGTCAGCAACACAATTTCGAAGCCGTTAAATGTGAAATTATCACCACCGGTGGCCAATTAAAAATGCATCTGAAAAACACGTTCCTCATACCTAATTTTCACATGCCAGCCGGAGTCGGCAAAAATTAACCGACTGCGACTCCGGCAAAAATCATAGACTCAAAAATAAAGAAGATAGACTCAGATTCCGAGTCCGAGTTTGCAAGACTGCTTCCGACCGACATGGCTCTCTCAGCCCGTTTAAGGGCTCTCCAGAATGACCGAGAGCTTTCTCAGACTTGCACAGGGCCCTCTTAGGTCTAACAATGTCCCTCTTAGACAAGCGTAAGTCCCTCTCAGATCAGGCGGTGGTCATCTCTGGTCGACCGATAATCCTCTAAAAAGCGGAGGGTCCTCTCTTAGGGACTTAGGGCTCTCTTAGGCCTGAAAAGCACCCCCCCCCCCCTGGTCGATTAAGGGTCCTTTCAAACTGGTAAACATCTCTCAGACAGGCACATGGCCCTCTCAGGCCTGACAAAGGTAATTTCAGAACGACAAGGAGCCTAAGGCTCTAAGGCCTGGAAGATACTGTCTCAAACCAACTGAGGCCCCTCTCAGACCGCCGGGTTCTTTCCGGTCTAGACAATGGCCCTCTAAGACCAGCCTGGGGCCCGCTCAGGCCTGGCAAGACTCAAAAGCCACTCGAGCCGACCGATGGTCCCCTCAGGCCGACTGAGTTCTCCTTCAGGCCAACCAAGGGCCCCTCATGCCGACCAAGGGCCTCTGAAGTCGACCGAGAGCCTCCTAAGACCGGCAGAAGAGCCCCACAGGCACACTAGGGACCCCTATATGCCGACCGAGGGCTACTCAGGCCGACTCAGGGCCCCTCAGGCCAACCGAAGGCTTCCTCAAGCTGACCGAAGGCCCCTCAGGTCGAAACATCACCACAAACTGACCTTAGGCACCTTATGCCGAAAAAGGGTCTTCTCAAGTCGACTAAGCCAACTGAGGGTCCTTCAAGGTGACCAAGAGCCCCCTAAAGCCATCAGAGGACCCCCTCAGGCAGACGATGGCCTCTTCAAGCCGACCAAGGACCCCTCAGACCGAAAAAAGCCCCTTCAAGCTGACTGAGATCCCCTCAGACCAAACGAGAGTCACCCAGGGCGACCGAGGGTTCCACAGGCCAACTGAGGGCCCCTCAAGCTGACCGAGGGCCCCTCCGACCAAGCGAGGGTCCTCAGGCCCACTCAGGGTCCCCTCACGCCGACCGAGGTCCCCTCAGACATACCGAGGGCCACTCAGACCGACTGAGGTCCCCTCAAGCCGACAAAGGGTCCCTCAGGCCGACAAAGAGCCCCTCAGGCCGAACCAAAAGCTCCTCATGCCAACCAAGGGTCCCCTCAACCCGACCGAGGTTCCCTCAAGCCGATCAAGGGCCCCTAAAGTCGACCGAGGGCCCCTCAGGCCAACCGAGCTTCCATCCAGGCCGACCGAGGCCCCCTCCAGGCTGACAGAGGCCCCGTTACGCCGAAGAAGAGCTCGTCAGTCCGACTGGACACCCCTCAGGCCGACGAAGGGCCGGCCGGCCAAGCCGGCCGAGGTTCGATCAAGTCGACCGAGGCCCCTCCCCTAGTCGACCGAGGGCCATCAGGCCGACCAGGCCGACTGAGGTCCCCCTCCCCCCCCCCCCTCAGGCCGGCAGGGGAACCCTCAGGCCAAACAATGGCTCCTTAGGCCGACTGGGACCCCCACGGATGGACGAATGACTCCTTCAAGTCGACGGAGTGCCACTTCAGGTCGACCGAGCTCCCCTCCAGGCCCATTGAGGCTCGCTCAGGCTGACCGAGGGCTCGTCAGGTCAACCAAGGACCCACTCAGGCCAACCTCGGTTAACCTCCTGGAAGAGACATGGCCCCTAGGCCCCTTGGCCGCGATGACCCGATGCCCTTTGATGGTACGATCCCCTCGATGTTCCTCCGCATCAAACTATTATTTTAGCACGGATGTTAGATATTTAGGATACTGCAATACCAGGGAGCAAAAAAGGCTGCATAAACTATCAGCCTTATTTCGGGCAAAAATAAATTTACAACAAATTATATTGAACTTTATTTAAATAGAGCACTCCGATCGCTAATTCGTGATGCTCCCATCCGCTATTCGCTAATCTGAACGCTTGAACCTTGTATCTACAGACTTGTTAGCATAAGAATAGCCATGCTACCAACTTACCCATATCATAATCGAAAAGCAGTCACAGATGGAATCACAATGCTCGTATACTTATAAGATGGAATACTCGAGATGGTATCACATTTTTTATCTTGGTATGATGAATACGCAAAATTCAAAGCAACAATCTGTACGGGTAGTCCTTGAAAGTTTAGAGGGGCACACATTTTGGAAAACATTGGGGGGGGGGGGGGGGGTCGGAGCACCCGTTGGGGGGGGGGGGGGGGGGGGCTCAAGTTAGCACTGGGGAGGCTCGGGCTCTCCCAAAGAGATATAAAGTTCCGCCCCTGACCCACACCAAAAGAAGAGCGCATGTACCCCCTCCCCCCTTCCCCACCCATCCATACTCCACAATGCATCCATGCTTAGCTATGTTGATCACTATATCTAATTATGTTCCAGTTATCTGTAGTCTCCTGGATGCAGATACACACATCAATACACGTGCCCGTGAGCACCCCCCCCCCCAACCTCCCCACACATGCATAGTTATGTCGCTCCATGCAAAGAGGTTGACCAGTTCACCCGTTAAGCTATTAGCCCATTTATATTTTTTTTAGAAAGGCAACTCGGAAGCGTATTCATGCCGATCCCCTGAAAGAAGCGCCCTGTTGAAATGTGCATGTGCATAGTGCATATTAACTGGGATAACTGGGACCTTTAAATTCGCTGCGGACAGACAAACAGACAGACAGACAGACAGACAGACAGACAGACAGACAGACAGACAGACAGACAGACAGACAGACAGACAGACAGACAGACAGACAGACAGACAGACAGACAGACAGACAGACAGACAGACAGACAGACAGACAGACAGACAGACAGACAGACAGACAGACAGACAGACAAACAGACAGACAGACAGACAGACAGACAGACAGACAGACAGACAGACAGACAGACAGACAGACAGACAGACAGACAGACAGACAGACAGACAGACAGACAGACAGACAGACAGACAGACAGACAGACAGACAGACAGACAGACAGACAGACAGACAGACAGACAGACAGACAGACAGACAGACAGACAGACAGACAGACAGACAGACAGACAGACAGACAGGCAGGCAGACAGACAGACAGACAGACAGACAGACAGACAGACAGACAGACAGACAGACAGACAGACAGACAGACAGACAGACAGACAGACAGACAGACAGACAGACAGACAGACAGACCGACAGACAGACAGACAGACAGACAGACAGACAGACAGACAGACAGACAGACAGACAGACAGACAGACAGACAGACAGACAGACAGACAGACAGACAGACAGACAGACAGACAGACAGACAGACAGACAGACAGACAGACAGACAGACAGACAGACAGACAGACAGACAGACAGACAGACAGACAGACAGACAGACAGACAGACAGACAGACAGACAGACAGACAGACAGACAGACAGACAGACAGACAGACAGACAGACAGACAGACAGACAGACAGACAGACAGACAGACAGACAGACAGACAGACAGACAGACAGACAGACAGACAGACAGACAGACAGACAGACAGACAGACAGACAGACAGACAGACAGACAGACAGACAGACAGACAGACAGACAGACAGACAGACAGACAGACAGACAGACAGACAGACAGACAGACAGACAGACAGACAGACAGACAGACAGACAGACAGACAGACAGACAGACAGACAGACAGACAGACAGACAGACAGACAGACAGACAGACAGACAGACAGACAGACAGACAGACAGACAGACAGACAGACAGACAGACAGACAGACAGACAGACAGACAGACAGACAGACAGACAGACAGACAGACAGACAGACAGACAGACAGACAGACAGACAGACAGACAGACATACAGACAGACAGACAGACAGACAGACAGACACTTATCAAATAGTAATATAGATAATACAGTATTGTGTCGCCCGGCCCAAGGACGAGATCAAGTATATTCGCAAGTCCGCCCCTGCAAGTATATACAACCAAGTCCGCCCCTGTAGCTCAGTGGGAGAGCGCTGGGCTTCTGACCTCACCCGGTTGTGGCAGCATCTTTAGACAGAATCCAAACACAGCCCAAAGCGCGTTGCTGATACGTGCCTACTGCTACTGACTCCAGGTCAGGATGGACGCGCTCCGTAATATCAATATTTTCCAGAACTGAAACGCTATTGCTCATCCATTTGGTAAGTCGAAATCCTCCGCGAGCCACAAGTTTTGTCACCTCCCTTTGCATCGTTATCGCCGCTGGAACACCAGACTCTGATCTCAAGAAATAATCCATGTACAAATTATGTTTAACCGCCAAAACGGCAGCGTTCGAAACTGACGTTCCCTCACCATGATCTGCAGCGGCTCTGCGTACCACGTAGTTGGCAATGGCGGGGCACACTTCATACCAAAAATACTAACTGACATTTGGTACACCTCTGGTTCCTTGAATGTGTTTAAATTCCGCCAAAGAAAGCTCATTGCAGGCTGGTCGTCCTTAATCACACGGATCTGATGAAACATTTGTTCCACGTCGGCCACCAAAGCTATCCTTTCTTGGCAAAATCTCAATATGATTCCGATCAAGTTTTGCAGGAGATCTGGGCCCTTTACAACCCTATTTGTAACATGGGGGGGCGGATTCCGCCCCCTCATGTTTTTCGCAGATATCTCCAGAACGGCTGGGAGCAGGCCCATGAAATTTTGGGACTTTTCATAGAATTGAATACCGCATTTGGAGTCAAAATTTTGAGTTCTTAACCTGAACAGAGGCGGTTCCAGGGTACAGTTTTGGGTGGGTTTGGAGGCGACATTTGGCGATAATACGGAAATGCGATCTTCACGGTTTCTTCCTAACTGCCTCGAGTATGAAGGGGTTACATCGGTTTAAGGTGATTGCAACAAGTGCAAATTAGTTGATATTAACGAAATATCATAAAAATTGCATGGCAGAGGCGGTTTCAGGGGCTTGAAAGGGGGGGGGGGGGTTCCAGGAAGTATTCAATGCTTGGCGGGGAAGCCAATAGAGCGATGTAAGGGGCATTTATAGCTATCAAGGTGCAAAAGATAGCTTCTGCTTCCATTATTCGCATAATTTATTACATATAGAGTTTCAGGGGCGTGTTCAGGCACATGCAAAGGGGGTGACTGGCATGGTGATGACCATATGCCAGCGATAACGGCGCAATAGACGTTTAGCTTATAATGATATATGCACATATGAGGCCAGAAAAGGAAATAAAGTTTTTTTTTTTGCAGAGGCGCGCTCAGGAAAGGAAGAAAGGGGGTCATATTATTGCAAGGAAACTAAGAGGCTTGGGCGTACAATGACATAACATACTGCAGTTTTCGGATGAAACACGCACCACAGGCTACTCTACGAACGATTATAAGATAATAGGCGAGTCCAGGTAGGGTAAAAAGGGGGTTAAGCAATGTTAATTGAAGTTGTAAGTGAAATAGTCACTGTTGAATAGTTAGTATCATAATAGCGGATAATATACTTATCAAAAGGTCTGCCGCCCCAGTTTGGATTCTGGATACGCCTATGATGAGGTAAAACATGCAAAAAGGAACTATCTACGATCAGTAACATATTTATAGTGCTGGGTAGCAACTTGTCTGCGGTTAATATTTTTCCCAATTTGACCTACTTTTTCACTAACCTGGTACCGCCTAGGCAAAAATATGATTTATAACTGTTTTGTCTAATGTCACAATCACACACCATTTCATTTATAAAAAAAAAACATCAAAAAATGGTTTTATTACGCATTTACTTCATCCCCATATTGAGTGACCTGCACACGCCTATAATTTGTGAATTTTCAAACGTCACCGGCATATGTCAATTTCCAATTCAAGCTCTATCGATTCCTATTAGTTGTGTTAAAATCGGTCGATAAACATAAAGGATATGTTGGATCAAAAATACCACTACAATTTGTAGTTTTCGCCCCCTTGTTGCCCCCTATCCAAACTTTAGATTTTTTATTATTTAGAAATGTAGAACGTGTTGAGGGGAACCAAACACCGTTCCATTTGTGAAAGCGGACGGGTAGATCTCGAGATCTCCGGGGGGGGGGGGGCGGAATCCGCCCCTCTGTTACAAATAGGGGTAGCCAGGAGCCTTAGAGTTAATATCTTCTAAATTCTGCCGGACGCCAGGAATTGCTTGATCGGGTGGTGGGATCAGGGCCTGCGCAACAAGCTATGCTTAGCGCGGGGCCTGACCTCGGAAATCCATCCATTCAAAAACATTCGGACTAAATTTATAAAAAATAAAAAATAACCCTCGCCCTACGGGGGGGGGGCTGACAGCCCCCCCTGAGGTTTTTCTTGAATAACTTTTGACACATGTGGCGCATCTTGCTGAAATTTTCAGTAGCTGAGTTTACAACAATCTTACGTAAGGTGTAAAAATGTAATTGAAATTGGTTAAGAATTTTGGTTTAAAAAATCATGTTTTGATGACGTCATGTTGGTGGAAAAACGATAAATATTTGAAAAATCGTAGAAAATAGATTTTTAAAAGCAAATTGCAAACGAAATTTACCAAAGATACAAAATGGCATTTTCTTTAAGATGGCAATCTCGGATATCCAAAATTTTGGGATTTTGACCCCTAAAATAAAAATAAAAAATTGGGGGGAGGAAATCACCACACAATCAACATTTTCAAAGATGTTGAAAAATGGAATATATGTGAGAGAACTGAGTATGGACAATACCCAAACCAAATTTCAAAGCAATATCTCTATTTTTGACTGAGTGATGGCTCTCTAAGTGTAAGAAACTCATGACGTCATTTTGTTAAAATAACTTTTTTGACTTTTTTTGGCAAGATACGAACAAATAATTACCTTTTCTGTATTTCTGAGACAAAACTGGTCTAGGAACATGCCTTTTTATTTACATTTATCAATTTCTAATTTCGAGGTTTTCTGACGAGCAGAATCGCTGTTCTGGACGTGGTCGAGCCGAGGTCATTCACTTGACCTGGAAGGTCACCCGTTGATCTGAAACCTAAAAATCGCATACTGTTAGATTCTTCTCATGACAGGCAATATGCTGGTTCTTACTGCATTGCTCTAAGTTGCTTGGTTCGGAAGTTAACCGGGAGGGCCTGTCAGCCTCCCATAGGGCGAAGGTGAAAAAAGCTCCCGTAGGGCGAGGGTTAAAAGCTCACCATTTAATGATCTACCGGCAAAACTTGCAGCAGCGTCAAACACAACTCTCAGACTTTATTTGCTCGGATTTGTTACCGCTTTGTGTGGCAAGTACCAACGTTTCTGGTTATCAATGGCCAACTCTGTTTGGGATACCTTTCGTGCGTGACCCTTCTCGATGTATTTTTTAATCGTTTCCTGATATTCCTGATTGCCTCGTCAGTCTGACGTAGCGACTTCATATCTCCTTATAGACTTCATAGTCTCCTTTCAATCGACTTCAGTCTGCTGAACGCCATTGCCTTGTTATTGGGCATCGTCACCCCTGGGTCACGCCACAAGAGTCCAACCTCATACCGGTCTCCGCACTTTGTTATTGTTCGTTCCATTAATTCCTGAGCTAGGGCGTCCTCCGTTGAACGGTTTTCAGTTGAAACAAATTTGGTACCAAAGGATTCGGTCGTCCACCATTTTCGAATTGTCTCCACAAGCTGTTCTTCCGGATCGGTGCGCTCAATGAACATAATTGCTTTCATTGTTCCTGGAACGAAGTCCGAAACTGAACCAGTTAGTGTCCAACCGAACGCCGTGCGGATTGCCACCGGTTGGCCCGCGCGGCGAACTCTGACCTCCCGCTGTAATATAGCCTCAAGCACGTTTGCGCCAAGAAGAATCTCAACTTTCCCTGCGATACAATCTGGGATGGGTAATCCCTCCAGATGCTTCCAATGCAGCATATCATTCGCCGGAACTATCGGCGTTCTAATATTTACTTGAGGTGCGGAGAATGCTTCTGGGACTTCTATTTGTTGACTGTTCTCATCTGCGAGCGGGCTCAAATGCAATGTTATATTTCGCGATCGCTGTGACGGCCCTGTACCTCCTATGTGTTTAAGAAGCAGCTGAGTTTCATCACCAGGAATAAGTAAATCGCGCACAACTGCGTCAGCGCATAACGATGTTTGTAAGCCGCCGGATCCAACAAAGTCAATGTCTCCAGAGTGCGGCCTTCAGCGCCGTGAATACGCACCGGCACGATTTGCAGCAATGTCTGCGGGTTTTTCTGCATAGCAAGGTGAAACCCCGGACAGATCTATGTTTATTATTTTCCCTGTCTGGTTCTTGCGTCTCATCGTGCAACATGCGATGGTGATTTTGTTTGCAGCCGTGGATACCACACTCTACTCCGAATTTATAATAGCCTAATCTGTTTTTTCTTCTTCTTCTCTCGTCATTTTAGTCGACCCCCACTAAAAAATTAATGGCGACGCCCCTGCATAGGGCCCTCCCCCTATTCTGCCTGCTAAATGACCTTTCTTCAGGCATGAAAAACAGCGACTATTTCCGAAGACAAACTTAGATTCCGAAGACAAACTGCGACATTCATCTGGTTAAAATCTGGATCATCTGGATCAAGATACACTGGAGAAGGAGCGGAGAATACCCGAGATAAGTTGCATGGATTATATCCTCATCCCGTCCGAAACGATCTTTCAATGCAGTCATCGCGTCCTGATACAAGTTTCCGTAAAATAACATACCTCCGATGGTGTGGCGCGCCAGTCATGTCACTGCACTTCGCAAGACGCAAGTGGGCCTTCTTCTCGCCATTTGAAATGGGTTGCTCGTCGACTAATGATTTGAATAACGAATACCACCTCGGCCAATCTGAAATGTCTCCATTGAATGTTTCTAATTCCAGGCGAGGCAGACTATTTCGGAATAGAATGGTAGGTCTCGGTCGATCTCGTTCATCCGTTCGTTTCTTTCGTCTGCATTGTTTTCAACATCATCTTGTATTCGTCGTCGTTCTTCGTCCGAGTCTGATTTGATCGATGCATACGATGAGCTTAAATCTGCCTCTGATCTCGCAGATGTCGTCCTTCGTCCATCAGCACGGGCATCATTCTGCCTATTTCGTAGCCGGGCAAGAATTAGGCCCTGCAATTCAGCGCATTTATCTGTGGCTTCTTGCTCATAGCGTTCAGCGCGTCCTCTCTCAAACTCGCCGTCCGTAATACGATCAAAGTAATTCCAATTGGCATCTTGCAAATGTTTCAGGGCATTGTCAAGCTCCTTTAGAATTGCCCATAGCTCAGCACGGGTGCCGTTTATATCTAGAATAACGAGTCCTCTTCGCCTTACCCGATATAAAGCGGCGAGTTCTTGTCCCCGTTTGCGTCTCAAATCCGACAACGAACGGCTTGGACTTGCCATGACTCTCTTAAAACTGTAGAATCTTCTGGGTTAGTTTGGCAACATAAAATGTACCGAGTTCACGTCTTTATATTATATTCTTGAGCGGTTTCCGAACAGTTTACATTGACCTTTGGATGACTTAACCCTCGCCCTACGGGAGGGGGCCTGACAGGCCCCCCCTGAGGTTTTTCTGGAATAACTTTTGACACATGAAGTGCATCTTGCTGACATTTGTGTTAGCTGAGCTTACGACAATTATACGTAGGCTGTACAAATTTAATTGAAATTGGTTCAGTGGTTTGGGAGATAATAATGTTTTGATGACGTCATGTTGGTACAAAATGAGAAAATTTGAAAAATCGTAGAAAACAGAGTTTTAAAGCAAATTGCAAACGCAATTCACCAAAGATACAAAATGGCATTTTCTTTAAAATGGCAATCTCGGATTTGCAAAACTTTGGGTTTTTGACCCCTAAAATAAAAATAAACTTGTTTTTTTAATCCTCACAAAATCAATATTTTCAAAGATATTAGAAAAACCGGAATATATGTGAGAGAACTGAGTATGGACAATACCCATACCAAATGTCAAAGCAATATCTTCATTTTTGACTGAGTGATGGCTTCCTAAGTGTAAGAAACTGATGACGTCATTTTTTTAATAACTTTTTTGGTCATTTTTAGACAAGATACGAACAAATAATTTAAAAAAAAAAATTATTTTTGAGCCAAAACTGGTCTAGGAACATGCCTTTTTTATTTACATTTATCAATTTATAATTTTTAGGTTTTCTGAAGAGCAAAATCGCTATCCTGGACGTGTTAAACCGAGGTCATTCACTTGACCTGGAAGGTCATCCGTTGACCTGAAACCTAAAAATCGCATACTTTTAGATTCCTCTCATGACAGGCAACATGCTGGTTCTTACCGCATTGCTCTAGGTTGCTGCTTGGTTTGGAAGTTAACAGGCATGAAAAACAGCGTCTATTTCCGAAGACAAACTTAGATTCCGAAGACAAACTGCGTCTGTTGACCCCCCCCCCCCCGTAGGGCGAAGGTGAAAAAGCTCCCGTAGGGCGAGGGTTAACAGTTTCGAATGGTTTTAAGAGATTGCTTTACCCACAAGTTGAAGACTCTAAGTTAACACAACGCATTTATAATTTGTACATTACACCCACAAAGCTCTAGGGTGCGATCGGCAACACGACGAATTCGCTCTCCGACTAATTCGCTGTCTCGTGCGTTCTGTAACAACAAAATTATCCGCCGGTTTCGTCACTGCTGTGCCGTGTTATGGTCTGTGTAGTTATAGGGCTATAGGGTTTGTGTGGTTATTTTACTTGTTTTCAGAAATCACGGTACTTTGAACTTTGGCAGTACTCAGCATCACTGCAGTCAATACAGCAATACTGCAAATCACGTTATGGCACACTGCAAAATAAATTAGGGGTGTGATCGGAAACACGACTAATTCGCCGTAATCACGACGAATTCGTCGGTCTGTTGGACGCCGAATATTCGCTCAGTTTGTGTTCGGCAACACGATGAATCTGCAAACGAGCGAATTCGCCCGACGAATCGCTCTGTCGGAGCGCGAATTTCCAAACCAGTCGTCCGGAGGGCTAATTTCTTTTGCAGTGTGCCATAACGTGATCTGCAGTATTGCTGTATTGACTGCAGTGATGCTGAGTACCGACAAAGTTCAAAGTACCGTGATTTCTGAAAACAATTAAAATAACCACACAAACCCTATAGCCCTATAACTACACAGACCATAACACGGCACAGCAGTGACGAAACCGGCGGATAATTTTGTTGTTACAGAACGCACGAGACAGCGAATTCGTCGGAGAGCGAATTCGTTGGATTCGTCGGAGAGCGAATTCGTCGTGTTGCCGATCGCACCCTAGCTCTCCCGACGACTGGTTTGGAAATTCGCGCTCCGACAGAGCGAATTCGTCGGGCGAATTCGCTCGTTTGCAGATTCGTCGTGTTGCCGAAAACAAACTGAGCGAATATTCGGCGTCCGACGAATCACCGACGAATTCGTCGTGATTACGGCGAAATCGTCGTGTTGCCGATCTCACCCCTAATCAATCAAGCTATACATCGTCCAAAACAAATGAATTTGCTGACTCAGGGTGCGATCGGCAACACGACGAATTCGCTCTCCGACGAATCCAACGAATTCGCTCTCCGACGAATTCGCTGTCTCGTGCGTTCTGTAACAACAAAATTATCCGCCGGTTTTGTCACTGCTGCGCCGTGTCATGGTCTGTGTAGTTATAGGGCTATAGGGTTTGTGTGGTTATTTTACTTGTTTTCAGAAATCACGGTACTTTGAACTTTGTCGGTACTCAGCAACACTGCAGTCAATACAGCGATACTGCAGATGACGTTATGGCACACTGAAGAAAAAAAATAGCCGTCACGACGACTGGTTTGGAAATTCGCGCTACGACAGAGCGAATTCGTCGGGCGAATTCGCTCGTTTGCAGATTCGCCGTGTTGCCGAACACAAACTGAGCGAATATTCGGCGTCCTACGAATCACCGACGAATTCGTTGTGATTACGGCGAATTCGTCGTGTTGCCGATCGCACCCTCAATGAATTCAGGGGGGTCGAAGTTTAGTTCCTACTAGATCTGGCATGACGCATGTGACGTATGTAAGAGGGCGCCCGAGGGCATGTTTTTGTTGAAGCAGTGGGAAATGGAGCGTTTTCTAAATCGAATTTAAAACACTTCTTAAGGGTGTTTTAAATTATTGGAATTATGGGAAAATATGTTTCAAAAAACATATTTTCCCATAATGTGCTCATTCCCATGTTTTTCACTGTTTTCTCTAGCCGCATCCCGGGTCAAAATGTATAAGCTTCGTCAAGCATTTCAACAGTCAATCGTTCATATACCACGGTTATTATGTACGGTACACCATGTAAGTGTAATGTACATAATAATGCTGATTTTCGGTGTATTTTCATCAGATTATGAACTTTATTAGTATTAGCCTCTCGTTACTTGGAGGAGCAGCTACGGACTTTTAAAACTCAACAAACTTATTAACCCCATCCACTAAGGTTTTCGAGGAAAGAACAGCGGTGCAGCCGGCGCTGCGAGCCGCCGTTTTTGCCACAGGTTTTTGGGTATCAATCATCGTTTATTCGTATGTCATCCTCAAAACACGGCTTTTCATGACAAGTGTCATTCTACATTGCATCATAGTTACATTATTAAAATAAATCCACATACAAAATTGTCGACACAAAGGCGTTAAGAGCACAAGACAGTCGGTTCTCGCAGAGTTAGCAATCTGCTGTCAGCCACTCCCTCATCCACGTACGAAACACCGTCACTGCTCCAGCGTCTCGCACTTCGCCTGGCGCCTCGTTCCATTTGGCCGTTGACCGAAATCTGAACGATCGACGGGCGTGCTCGGTACGGACTCGAGGCATGTGCCTCGATGCAGAATGCAGCGGGGCATGTGCCCCGCTGCATAACCTCGGGTTTCTCTAGCGGACACATTCTCGCGGAACTACAACAAATCTCTCAGACAGATCGGTGCATTATTATCGTACAGCAGACGATGTACCATCACCAGGTCTCGCTCGGCAACAAGTTCGTCCACTTTCGGCCATTTCAATCCACATCCATAGGCATCATACGTGTCTGACGGCGACAGCATTTAACAATTATTGCGCTGTGCTTTATTATGTGTTTATACGTTTACTATGTGTTGCGTTGCAGCCTGCCCAGACCGTCGCACAATACAATATATGCGATAAAAAAACAATGATTCAATGATAAACTTTTTTACTTCTTTTGGCAGTCGGTGCGCACATTTTGACAGACCGAACAGCGTTGCGTAGCATCGTTGCGTCATGATAGAAACATGCTTTTCAAAAGTAAGATTACGGTCCAAAACGACCCCTAATTTTTTGCACTACCAGATGGGTGAAGCGTTGCATTGCCAAAACGTACTTCGAAATTGTGTCCAAACATCCTTTGTCGAGAAGAAATGAGAACAAGGTCAGATTTGGTTGGGTTATTTTTAAGAGTGTTTTCAACAAGCCATCGCTGGGCTTTGCTCAGCGTTGACTCGATGTCTCGTTGTAGATCTCCCTGTTGGTTGGGGAGGCCACAGTGGATAAATTGCACGTCGTCAGCATATAACACCGTCTTGGTGTCACATAAAAACGATGGCAAGTCATGTAAAAAGTAAATATACACTGGTCCCAGAATTGAGCTTTGGACCACGCCGCAAGTGATGGGGACGGTCGTGGAGCCTCCGCACTGTGTGCAATTTTTCACATTGTGTGCAATCATCCACATTGTGTGCAATGTTTGACCTCGGGTCAGATCAGATCAGGTCACCTGATTCCACCTCCAAAATGTTTGCGGTCGTGCCACAGCCACAGTTTTAGGCCGAGTGGTTTCTATATTACAGGATTTAACTAGGCCATATGTACCTACAATCCGTTTATCTCAGATATTTGATATCGATGACCTAGGGTCAGGTAGAACACGTGACTTCCCCAATAAAAGTAAATCATACAAATTGCAAATGCTTCTTATTCAACTGATACACATTATATCATACCAAATCTTTCAAAATCATGTTATTATAGGTCATTCTTGATGAGCCAGGCACAATTTTAATCATTGAGTCATTCAAAGTCATCTTAACCCGCGCACTGCAGGGGCTTTGCGCCGAACACGAACTGCAGGGGGGGGGGTGATTTCCGCCCCCCCCCCCTATGATCTCGAAAATTACGCTATGTAGCGAGAAGCGGAAAACGATATTTGATAGCTTGATGCATGTTCTATCGAAAGTATTTCAGTATTGTTTTAGGTCAGGTCAAAATTGAGGTCACCAGAGGTCATCGAAGGTCAAATTTTAAATTTTTCCTGTTTTAGGACATCGCTCCAGAAATTCCCATATATCTCAGAAACTATACTAGTTAGAAACAAACGGAAAAAAGCAAACGCCAGCCAGTGAAATTTGCAATCGTCAAAGTGTCTTCACATTTGATCTCAGGTCAACATTTGAGGTTCCAGAGGTCAAAAAAGAAACAAATGACGTTTTTTTGCTAAATCGTTTTTCGCTATTGACTTTTTATGTAATACATATAACGGAAAACTGTTTACGTCATTGTGTTTATCTTGTCAAGACGCTTTGAATGATATACATAGTGACCTTGTTAAGTTAACTTACAAATTTGACCTCAGGTCAAGGTCAAATGGTGATCCAAGTAGGGCATGTTGCATATGGGAAGACGTGTCTTGACGAGACAAACACGTTGATGTCTGTTTTACTTTTCTATCTGCATTATGTCGGGAGTTATTGACAAAAAAAGTGATGGTGACCTCGCATGACCTTAAATGACCCAATAGGGGTCACTGAACAAAACTTACACTTGGATCATCAAGACTATCCTATAATAACATGATCCAGAAGTAATTGGACTAATATCATGTATATCCTTAGCATTTGTATCTTTCCCCATTGACTTATTATGGGGAGGTTACGAAATTGACCTGACCTTAGGTCACCGATATCAAAATTCCGAGATAGACAAAATGTACCTACTTATGCCCTCATGACATCCTGTAGGTTTCAAACTGATTGGTGAGAAACTCGGCTTTGGCACAACTGCAAATATTTTTGGAAGTGGGGTCACTTGACTCGGTCTTGTGACCTGACCTGAGATGACCCGAGGCTATGTTTTTCAAAGTGTGTGCAATTGACTTCTTAACAGGGGTGCCAAAACCCGGCGGCGCTGCGCGTCGCCGTTTTTTCGCGATCTGCGAAAAACCTGAGGGATGGGCGGAAATCACCCCCCCCCCCTGCAGTGCGCGGGTTAAGTCATCAGAGGTTAACAACAAGTTTTTGCCAACAACTTTTGATTAATACAGACACAGACGTTAAACGGTAACGGTAAAGATAATACATTGTGTTTATCTCGTTGGCGCTTCAAAAAATGTGCCGTGCGACCCACCTGGGCCGCCATGTATGACCTCGGATAACCTCGGATGATCCTGCTGAACTGAGGCAAAAATTCCTTTGACTTAAACCAATTACAAAATACTATGATTCTAAACGCTTTGATGATATAAACACGATAACGTTAAAGTTATTGTTCTATCGTGCTTGGATAAGACGTTATTAACTAAAAACGTGTTGCCAAAACAGTCTGTATGACCTTTTATAGCCTCTGGATTCAGTAGCCTAAACTCTGAGACCTGACCTGAGCTAAAATTTGAGAACGCCAATGGCGGTAGCATTTTTCAAGAGCTTTCGGTTGCTTTTTCCGTTGTTTTTTGTCTTACCTATAATAGTTCCCGAGATATTTTGGGGTTTCTGGGGCAAAATCCAAAAATTGTGAAATTTGACCTTCGATGATCTCTGTGGGCCTCAATACTGACCTGAGACAAAAAGGCGACTGAAGTGGTTTCGACATCATTTGTTTTCACAGACTATCGAACAGTATTTTTCATTCCGTTTCTCCCCATCAGAGCCGAGTTAGAAGGGGGCGTTCAGACGCCCCAGCAAGGCGTGGGTTTATAGTGTAGATGATCCACCACTCCCACTGGACCACCTCGCTCCGTTTCACGTCCTTGTTCTTGTTCAGTAGCAGCTAGCTTGCTTACGTAGCTTGTTCAGTAGCATGTTACGGTTCCTGCAATCAAAGACCTTGGACAGGTCCATTGGGCAGACTCGTAACACGGCCTTCGTCCATGTTGCGGCTGAAGTCACTGACTACGTCCAGCAGAGTGTCTATGATGGAATGATATTGGCGATGAGTATACACGTAGGTATTGCGATCCGGCCAAGATGTGGAAAGACGCCATTTAGTTCAGGACTTCGATGACTGGCACATTCTCTCTCAGTCTGCACGCACATTCCTCTGAAAAGATAAACTGGCCTTTTTAATAACATCTTGAACTGTATAACTGATATAACATAACATCTTAATAACTCATGGAGATGCTTTTAATTAGATTCTGCTGAATCTTGATTCTTGATGAAAAATTGAAAGAAATGTGAAAGATTCTTGCCCCAGGACAATGCTAAAATGGGCAATGCTGAAATGAAAATCATAGTAAGCTGGCGGTGAAATAAAAATAGAACAATTGATTTTGCAGCAGATCAGCAACAACATTTCACGTCTGCGCAATATTCCACACTGTATATTGGAAGAAAGTCACTGGTCACTACTAAGCTCTACTCAAAATTCATCACATGGAATTGAAAATGAAGTGAAGAACTATATATATATGAATATCGCAACTTTGTGTGTTGAATATAGCAAGCCATAGATAAAAGAGAAAAGCGGGGAATACACATTATGATTGTTATTTGTCCCTGGCTCGCCATAATTGTACAATCTGGCAAAAGTAGTAGTGAGAAGAAAAAAAACATTCTATCCTACTACTAAGAATCCTGTACTATAAATTATCTATTTTTCTTTATAACTAAAAAACAGTGATAATGTGAACACAAAATATTTTGTTGCTGTCATAATTCCCAGTTTAAGTGGCATGGTGACTGGAATTACCACTGTATGGATAAGTTACCATAATGTCATTGGAAAACTTGGTATAATTTTGGCATTAAACTCCGTCCAACCTGTTGTTATAGGACCTTGAATGAATTGGTCGATAACATGGCAAAATCTGCAAATAAACCTCAAGCCTTATCAACGACAGTACCTCTCATTTTGAGGTCGCGTCGCAACAATAAGGTTATCTTCCAACAAACCCG
The DNA here is from genome assembly GCA_036785665.1 of Chirona hameri. NCBI lineage: Eukaryota > Metazoa > Arthropoda > Thecostraca > Balanomorpha > Balanidae > Chirona > Chirona hameri. The sequence continues at coordinate 54,340 of JAXIVJ010004812.1, forward strand.
CAACGAATTGTAATTTTGACCTTTTCCCACCCTTCCCCAACTATACTGCTTATTTCCCACGCTGACCCTCTGCCGGTACCTGTCGCAGCGGTGGCCGGGTGGCGCTGATCAGTCGCAGCGGTGGCCGGGTGGCGCTGATCAGTCGCAGCGGTGGCCGGGTGGCGCTGATCAGTCGCAGCGGTGGCCGGGTGGCGCTGATCAGTCGCAGCGGTGGCCGGGTGGCGCTGATCAGTCGCAGCGGTGGCCGGGTGGCGCTGATCAGTCGCAGCGGTGGCCGGGTGGCGCTGATCAGTCGCAACGGTGGCCGGGTGGCGCTGATCAAAAATGGTGTAATTATCCGAAGATTACTGGTTCGAAGCCCTGTCAGGCGTCTTTTCCGCCGTATCACATTTTTTCTCTTATAAAAGACAAGGCGAAGCACAAACGGATGTAATTTCCCAGCACAAACTGGCATACAAAACGTCAACAATCGTTGTTACGCTGCGCACAAAGATTAATTGAATATGTATCAATATATGAGCGTGGTAAATACCTGTTGTGTGTACGGCAGAACTCGGTGAGATTCCAACAATCATACGAATAAATTAGTATGCATCATAAGCGACTCCACTGATGATATGCACGCTGGCTACACAGCTATAGTTAACCGTGCTTCAATTTGTTCCTCCATAAACCAGTAAGGCGCCGTAGTTGGCGATTAACGAGCGAGCGCGAACGAAATGCATGGTGAATTTCAACTCGATCGGGCAAGTAGTTTCTGAGATACACAAAAGGTGAGCACATGCGCACAGGCATCCCATCTCTGACTTGTGAGAAAGTGGCGACTGAGGGGACCCTAACCACACACCAAATTTAAACACAATCGGCTCAACCGTTCCTGAGATATAGATTAGGGGTGAGCACGTGCGCACGTGCAGAGGCATCCCACCCCTGACTTGTGGAAAGGCGGCGGCTGAGAGGTCGCTAACCACACGCCAAATTATAACACAATCGGCTCAGCCGTTCCTGAGATATAAAATAGGGATGCGCACGTGCGCACTTGCGCACGTGCAGAGGCACCCCACCCCTGACTTGTGGGAAACTGGCGGCTGAGAGGTCCCTAACCACACACCAAATTTGAACACAATCGGCTCAGCCGTTCCTGAGATATAGAATAGGAGTGTGCATCTTTTTATGAATGACCTAGCCAGTCACGTACAATTCGGTAAAGTCACCAGTTACGCAGATGACAGCCAAATACTGCACAGTTCAAGGCCGGACTCTACTGATGAGCTGCGGCACGTCATAGAGACAGATTTGAAGGAAATTTCCAGCTGGTTCAGTGGAAACGGTCTTAAAGTAAATGCAGCGAAAACAAGTTTTATGATTGCTGGTACTCCAAAAAGCACCGATCGAGCCGCCAGCCAAACGGTTCAATTCGACGGTGTTCAGTTGCATCACTCAAACAAAATCAAAATTCTTGGAGTGACAATCGACCAGCACCTCAATTTCGAAAGTCAAACAGGTAGCGTAGCACAAAGATGTAACTACACCATAGCAAGCATTAGAAAACTTAACTTTCCGAAAGAGATTTCCAAAAAATTGATACATGCCCTCGTCTTTCCGCTTGTAACTTACTGCCTCCCGGCTTGGGCTCCTAGCACTCAAACACAGCGGAAACGGATCCAAAAAGTTTTAAATTTTACTGTACGAACAGCCACTGGCTTACGAAAGTATGACCACGTTTCTCGATCCAGGAGAGACCTAGGATGGATGTCATTTGAAGAAATGATCGCGATGCGCGACGCGCAGCGCATTCACTGCATAATGTGGAACGATGAGAGCTCGCAACAAATCAAATCTCTGATCGAGTCACGAGCACAGGTGTCGGAGAGGCAAACTCGCTCCACCGTGAACGAGTCTGTCCTACAGATTCCCAGATGCCGACTCCAGGCCACAAAGATGATGTTCCCCCACCGAGCCGTGACGACGTGGAATGGCCTGCCTCGTGACTTGCGAAGTGGTAGCATGACAGCGCTCAAGAAAGCGACAGCATGGCTTGGTGGCAATGAGAAATGCTTTATATCTTCTACTTAGTTTACCAGCATGCTGGTTAGAACAATCGTCAGTTAGAATTGTTGGAACTTAGCACCTGTCAGAACTTTACATGCTGGTTAGTGCACATGTGAGGTGTCATTCCTTCTAGAAGTGGAACTATGTGTGGTGTGTGTACCAGCGGGTGTGGAAGAGCCATTTATGGAACACCTAAGAACAGCAATACAATACAATACAATGTGCGCACGTGCAGTCACTTCACCCCAGACTTGTGGGGAAGTGGTAGCTGAGGGATTCCTAGCCACACAACAAATTTGCACATAATCTGCCCAGCCGTTGCGAAGTTTTTGCGATTTTTTTTTAATTTCTCTCGACACCCCTCACGCGGCACGCGGCACGCGCCACGCGCAGTCGTAGTCACACACATGATTCGGCACCGGTCTCAAACGGGGTAGGTCGGATGGGGCTGCTCAGCAAAGAAGCCCGCTTGTCAATCGGACGTGCGGTTGCAGATATATGAATTTATCAAAAGTGTCGCCACGGGCCCTCGGATGATCCTTTGAGGACGCTAATGGGTTGGGCCGCTCATATTCAGATTTTTCCCATACACCACGGAAGGACGAGCGAGCGCTTCGCGCTCGTAACAACCACTTGTCTGTCCACAGCTCATTGAATGGATATTAGGAAAACACAGATCACTTTTAAACTCACCAGTTTCCTCTCACTTGTGGCTTTAACTTAGCATTCATGAAATCAAGTTAAAACCGCTTGAAACACAGCCACAAATCACTTGAAAGGTGGCATGATGAGCACACCGAACCACAAAAGTACAAAAACTTTCAACTGATCAAACATTTTCTAATTTTTTATCTTTTCTCCTTTTTTCGTTTCTGCGTGTCGATTCTGCGTTTTCTAGTTACACTTTTGCGACTTTGCGTTTCGATTTTGGGATTTACCGTACCGATTATGCACTTTTTCGTTTATTCACTTTCTCATTTCGTTCAGTGGAGCCTGCACTGTGTATTGACACGAAGTTAGCTTTTTTATGGACGTGAAAAAACAAAACACAAAGTCGACCAGATTAAACGCAAACGTGAAGCGATAAATTGCAAAAGCGCGCAGTGGAACCCGGCAGTTACGTGTCGTCTTTTCTTGTCAGTGGTTACAATGTCTTCCCGGCAAACCATTAAAGGGAATAGTTCACCTTTAACATGGGGTTTTGGACTGAGATAGCAGATTTGTAGAGCAGATCTAAAACTGGGGTGTGGTGAAAGAATTACCTCCCTACGTTAAGTAATTTCGGCACAGGACTAGTGGGCCCGGTTTCATGTCCACTGTTCCGGGCCACGATCGGGACATGAACGCTCGCCGCCGGAGGCAGGTACACTCTCTGGCACGTAGTCTCTGATCACGACGCCTCGTTAGTATCCGCTGAGCCGCCCGGGTAGGCGCGGCAGCCCTTTGTCAGAGACTGTACTTGTCGTCAGGCGGAGCGGGGCGGAGCCAGAACGCCAGCTGTCATCGTACGATTTCTCGTGAAATACGAAGAGATACTTACTTCTTTCTCCACATATATCCATCAGTTGTCCAAACCAAAGTCATATTCGTAGTTTTGAACTCAAGGTGCACCGTATGGTTGAATTTCAAGACAACTTTCAAGGTGACCTATTCCCTGTAACGGACCACGCCTTTCAGCGGGCCGGCGCGACATATCGTTTAGTCAACGGAAATAAAGTGCTTCCTCTCCCACAAAGTATACAGCTTATGAAGTGCGTCAGCATAGGAAGGCGCAAAATACATTGAACAGAGCATCATGTTCGGTCACACATTGTGCTGTCGGAAGGGTCCGTGATACTGTTGGGATGTGAGCATCTTCAGGGTACGTTATGATTAGGGCACTTTTGATGAAGCTTGCAAATGTTTCAATGAATACAGGCAGAATATATTGATATGTTCTGCCTGTATTCACTGAAACATTTGCAAGCTTCATTTTCAGCTTCATTGCTGATCAGCAATGTATGCCATATTTATTTCCAAAGTGGCTTACTAAAAAGCGCTACGTTCTTTAAATTAGGAACTCAATGTCCAATGCCCATTGATGTTAAAAAGGATAGTTGTAATTTTAAATAAAATAAGCTTCACAACTTATGAAAACTAATCAAGAGCGAAGATCGGCTCCGTAAGGTCGCTTGCATGACAGCAGGATGCCAACTGCCAAGGAACATGTCTATACTGTGCAGCCTGTGCTCAATCGGCACATGTGGACTCTTCTGATGTTCTATGAAATTATTCTTGCTGGAAGTAAAGTAAAGCGCATGGCATGCTGACTTATAGCGATAACTTTAGCGATAACCTTAGCGATAACCTTAGCGATAACCTTAGCGATAACCTTATAATAGCGATCTTTCTGCTACCTTATGAGAGATAACAAATAGAAGATAAGCAGGACAGTGCATTTTCTAATATAGTCAAAATAGCAAAATAATTATCATTTGTAAACCTGTATGGCTTCACCCAATCCCTATACCACATACTTTTAACATTGCAGCGGAGTAGTCATAACACGAAGTGTTGATATAAATCGGCTGTATTTGCGTGTGGCTTTAATAGAAAAGCGATAGGCTACAACATTGGTATACCTTTCCATATGCTTCAAGACAAATACTTTATCGTTCGCCCTTCCCTTCTATCCTATTCACCTGAACATGGCGCACTGGCATTTGTCATCCCCATCGATCGAGGCTGATTGCTATTTAGATAAACGATCGTCCCCAATCAATGGAAAACCTCTGTTGCCCCGCTGCAAACCTGATACACCTACGGTTCCTTGCTCCTAATAGCACAGACTACTCTCCGCTCTTTGGTGGCCAATGGCTGACTGTGGACCAATGCCGGACCGTCGACAATGGACATGTTAACCCGCGAGTTACTGGGGTATATTTCATAACGCGACTTACGGGGGGCGGGAGGGGGGGGGGGCTATTTTTTGCCCCCCCCCTCGGATCTCCGGAACTACTGGACAGAATGTAAAAATTAAAAAGGCATTGGATAGCCCTGGAAAAAGTTATCGAGGGAAAAATGATATTGTTGACCTCAGGGTCACCGATGACGTCACAGGTCAGGTCAAGTACAAAATGTTTGACCGTGTCAAAAGGTCTCGATGGATGGAATTGTCGCGCACAATTACGATATTAAACGCATAAGCTGTCGATAAATCGGTATGATTCGTGTGTCTGACACTTCTAAGTACCTTTATAAGCTGTTTATGACCTTGGGTCAGGTCAAGGTCACCCGAGGTCACGAGGTCAAACTGCAGATTACAGTCATTAGGCGTTGTAACACATGTTTATGGGTTTGTTTTTCGTCTAGAACGCGAAAAATGACATTAGAACATTGTTTGTTCCATATAAATAGAAGTAAAAAGCAAAATATCTTCTTTTTTGTATTCATTTTAAGTGTTCAAAAATTGCTCTTCACTTGGTCGCCCATACCCTTCGTATTTCATAGAAACAACCTGATCCCCATTCTTTGTGCATGCAGTTCTCTTGTAGCATTTCATTATAGCAATATGTTGATATCACTTAAGTATTTGCTGACATTATCCATTTGAGCTCAACATCATTTCTTTACTTCATTTCAGTGTACGAAAATTGTTCTTCACTTTGGTCGCCCATATACTTGACATTTAGTAGAAACAATCTACCATTAGTGTCACCAGTCCTGGCGCACGCGTCACATTTAGGGCGTAACGCAACTACAGGCTTACGTAAAGTTGCATACAATTTGACTTCTATACAAATAAACAATACCTATCTCCAGATTGTACCAAATGCGCCAGATATGTCGTGCATCAAAGTAGAGAAGGTCTTATACCGTCCATCACCTCCGAGAAAATGTGCAAGTTAATGCTTTTACATTTCCCAAAATTATATTTTTGAAATAGAGAAAGCTTGTATTCCACTTTTAAATTGAGACATGATCATTTTAATATCATACAAGTGACATAACATACCGCAAAAATAATAATAATGTCATTATTACTCTTTAAAGGAAATGTTTCACCTTTGTATTGGTTTTTAACTGATATAGCCATTATCTTTGGCCGTTATTGAAATGTCGAAAATACTAAGGTCATTATCCCCAAAACTTAGCTGTTTTTAAGCAATTTAATTTCCCATTTGCCAAATTGGGTCTAGGCTAGTGCCGCCGCTGATTGGCTGACACACTTTTTCAGCCAATCCCACTTTGTCAGCCAATCAGCGGCGCTCTATAGATCAATAATGACGTCATCATCACAAATTTAAAACCTTAATTTGTATAAAGTTAAGTGACTTTTCGAGAGAACAAATATCACCATCGTTATCAGCAGCACTTACTTCATATTTTCGGCCACAACCAGCGTACATATATTTGACAACTATCAAAAAGGTGAAACATACTCTTTAAGCAGTCTTTGAAATGTATGATGAAAATGCTAAAGATATTGTCAGCACATGTCTTGCAAACATAAAAGCGTCTGTTTTCCTTGCTCACGCTACATTAGTTTTATGTTTATTGATTAACTGACAAGGCAAGAGCTTGCTTATGTTGAGGTGGATGAGTCCCTGCTAGCCGAAAAAAAGGACACAACCCTGCTTGGAATGCAATTTATCGACTACTATATCGTGGTGAACAGGCTTGATCATCTTGATTAAACTCTAAACAAAGAATGGACCAAATCCCGTCGAACAGCTTAGAAGATAATGTTTACCCGAGAAGTTGGTAAGGAGCTTGTGTAACATATTTGATCGCTAACAGGCTGAAATGGCAGCATGTAAGGCACTAGAACAGTAACGTGTGACTCTGAGTAAAGTGTAATGCATATCAAATAGAAGAGCTATCTTTTTTTAAAAGGCCAGTCTTTATCACATGAAAAATATGGAAGTTTGTGTCGGCACAAGTAGTTGCACAAGTACTTAGCACTAGCATAGGGTTTAAGAAAACTATGCCACAGAAACCACTGAAAAGGGCATATTGACGCTGTCAATAAATGCTCCAAAATACAAATACAGAAATCTCGGAAAGCAGAAAGTATCTGTTTCTTGCAGAAATTATTCATACGGCATTGGCTAGATTAATTATGCACTCAGATGTTATTTTTGAGGGCACTTATTTGGACTATATAAGGAGCACCACACATTGTCTAATTTCCAGTTAATGAACACTTCCGGTATAAATTAGGTACGTAAATTACATGCTGGAGCTGCCAGTAAAACAGCAACTCAGATTTAACCCCACATCTGCCACGTTCATATACAAATTCGCGTCACCTTAACATGCGCCCTGGAGGGGGGGGGGGGGGGCGAAATCCGCCCCCCCCCTCTCCGGTTTTTAGAGGATAGCGCAAAAACGGCGGCGCTGTGCTCCGCCGTTTTTTGCATTCCTGTTCGGCAATGAAATTCCACATCATGTAAAATTATTGACCTCGGGTCATTTCAGGTCAGGTCACCATACCAGGTCACGTGATGACCTCAACTCCAAAACCTTTGCAGTAGTACCACAGCCGCAGTTTTAGGCCGACCGGTTTCAATGTTGCAGGATTTCATAAGGTCATATAAACCAACAATTTGTTTATCTCGGATGATTTCCAATATCGGTGACCTAAGGTCAGGTCAATTTCGTGACCGCCAACACTGTTTTGTCAATAACTATCGACATAATGAAGATAGAGAACATAGAATGGTACCAATGTGTTTGTCTCGTCGCGACACGTCTCCCAATATGCAACATGACCAACTTGGGTCACTACTTGACCTTGACCTGAGGTCAAATTTAGAAGTTGACCTAACCTGGTCACCATGAATATGATTCAAAGTGCCTCGACGAGACAAACACGATGGCGTACAAACTATTGCTTTATCTTTTTTAGGTAAAATGCTATTTGCAAAAAAAAGTTCTTGCAAAAAAGTCACCTTTTTTACATTTGGTGACCTCTGGAGCCTAAACTATTGATCTGAGCTAAAATTTGAGGACATATATGTTTTGCATTTTTGCAAGAGCTTTCGATTGATTTTTTCCGTTTGCTTCTAACTATCATAGTTCCCGATATATTTTGGGGTGTTCGAAGCGAAGTCCTAAAACTTGAAAATCTGACCCTTGATGACCTCTGGTGACCTCAATATTTACCTGAGAAAAAAAAATGAACGAAATACTTTCGAAAGAGCTTGTCTCGCGCTATATAACGTTGTTTTTCGCTTGTCGCTACGTTGCGTGGTTTTCGAGATCATAAGGAGGGGGGCGAAATCCCCCCCCCCCCCCTCCATAGCGTGTAATTATCAGAGGCCCTCTAGGGCGCGTGTTAAAGAAAACGTATTCCAAGGAGAGCATTAAACATGTCACAGCTTCATTTTGCATGCAATGTTTGCAGCTGGCATTTCTGTTCTCCGGTAAATCCCCAGTCTCGTTGCGTCACGCACCTGCGGCTCTGCGACCTGAGACTGCCGACTACAGACGAGCGACTCCAGCTCGGTACATACGGTCCGCAGCCAGGCCAATATAACGTAGAAGAATGGAGCGACCAGTGCGCTCCATAACGCACAACAACCGCTTGAATGCTTATTAAAGATTAACTGGTGATTAGCAGGGGCGGCGCCACCAATTTTCGATAGGGGAGGGGGACGGGTCCATGTTTTTAATGGTAGAACATCGAGTTTTTGATGCTAGTATAAAAACGTCAAAAGAACGGAAATGGCTCTCTCTTAACAATGGCTATCTCGGATTTGCAAAATTTTGGCTTTTTGATCCAAAAAAAATAAACAAACTGATTTGTTCGAAAAATTTCCACAAAATAAAAACATTTGACGATATTAAACAAAACGGGTTATATATGAGCGAACTAAGTATGGACGACCCCAAGCCAAATTTTAAATCAATATCTTTATTTTTGACTGACTTATAGCTCCCTAAGTATAAGTAACTCATGACGTCATTTTTTGAAGTTACCTTTGTTTGTCTTTTATTGACCAGATACATACAAATAAATGCTACCGCTGTATTTCTGAGACCAAACTGGTCTAGAAACATGCCTTTTTAAATTATATTAATCAATTTAAAATAACACCTTGGCCTTGATCTCTGCTTCCAATTTCCCTTTTGCTTATGCGGGAGATGCATTATACCTTTGAGAGCGCTTTGTGCGATAATAGGGTGAAACACACTGTACACCCCGTACACACGTTTTCTTGAACACGGCTACTGAATGCCAAGTAATGTTGATGCCTGGCATTTTACCTGGCATGATTGAAGATGAATGTTTTAGGTCCTCGAAACATTCAGTATTGGTGCGCCTCGCTGGGGTATTCAGCCGAACACTGGGGGAGGGGGGCAGATTCTGCCCCCTCGTTATCTTCCGAACCAATAACCGCAGCGAGACGCGCAAGGAGGCAATCGAAAGCTCTTAAAGAGACGCATCTAAAGCGCACGCTAAATTGTTAAAGCAAGGTCACATGTCAGGTCACACAGTCAGTTCAAAGGTTACAATCAAGGTATTTGAGTTTTTGGGCCATACTTTTCATCCAAAGCCTTAGATTGCGACTAATATCGGTCAAACACACTGTACACACCATCCACATGTTAGATTGAAAACGCATAATTTTCAGCATGACAGTAGTCCATGGTCTCAGGATCGTCATATTTGTAGGTATGCAATGTCACCAAATTTGATTGAGCTTCAACATGGAAAACATTGGTGACACATGGAGGAAATTCAAAATCGCTAAAAAAAAAATGACAAACATGTTTACATGTTTTTCAGAGTCTGAAGATTTCCACTGGGCCGTCGCTCGTTAAGTGGGAGGAGCTTGTTTGTGTGTCCGTGTGTCCGTGTGTCAGTCCACGGAGCATATTACCACGTGGAGCCCAAACGGCCGGGACGATTTCGACGCGGGCGACACCGTTCGATGCGGCAAAACGGCGGACAGATTCTGGTACCGGTCGCGAGTCAAGTGGTGCCACGTGGCACGTGCTACGTGCCGCCACGTGGGCCTCTGCAAAAAAAACTACAACTTCGGCCACCTCTACAGGTCAGACGTTTGGTGACACAGACTTGATACTCGCAGGTCACGCGCGCGGTACAGCGGAAGCAATTCCATTGGGGTCGCCGACCCCGAGTTGAGGGGGGGGGGGGGGGGGGGGGCAAAATAAACCCCCCAGGGGGGTAAAACCAAATTACGATTTTGACCCCCACGGCAATATCACGATCGCATTGCCGGCAACTAGTTATATACACTGAGTACATTTTTGCCAGCGAAAGGTTGCTGGGATAGGGGGTACTGTACCCCGCTATCTGCAAATAGGTAGAGACGTAGCCAAGGGGGGGGGGGGGGGGCACGGGGGCATCCCCCCACTGATAAAAAACATGTACACTAGATATAATTAGATTCTCTGACGACCCGACCCTCCCCCTCCCCCTCCCGTCAACAACATATGTCTGAGGAGCGAAATTTGTTTCTACCACCGACGTGCCCCCCTGATACAAATCCTGTCTACGTGCCTGAAGATAGGGGGACGCGTCCCCCCCCCCCCCCCGGGTGGCGCCGCGACTGGTGATTAGAGAGATTGGAGATCACTGGTGAGTGGTGAGTGGTGATTTCGTCCTGTAGCAGTTATTGTGCTGCTTTGACCGATATCACCTTACCCGACATGTCTCGATTTTACCACAACCATTGCAAACTATTAACAGGAGCACAGACAATAGCTGTAGCTGTTATTTCTTTCTTCTACATTCCACCCTTCATGATTTATAAAAAAATCAAACTCGAATGGGCACATCGACTAACATGGTTATACAGCGATCCTTATGTTTTACAACAAAAAAAATCATAGCTGGCAATACCGTCCAGCTGTCTTACGTAAATTATTGGCCGTTTACCTTTGAGTCTGTATGTGAAATGTATGCGCTCCAGTTTAGCACAATAGTTGGTAGTCGAATAACGGTTTATCTTTTTGAATGCAGGGCCTCAATATGTGACCAATCGACCGGTGATTGGTATCTGTACTTATGTGAGAGCGGTTCCGAATCATAGCAAAGATAAAATGGGTTGTTACTAGCAGGGGCGGATACAGGGGGGGGGGGGGGGGGGCGCCCGCCCCCTGCGGGCGGATACAGAGGGGGGGCGGTGGGGAGAGGGCGCACTCAGACCAGGAGCCGCCCTCAGGCTAGGCGCCGCCCCTGGTCAGGTGCCACCTTCAGGTCATGTGCCGCCCTCAGGTCATGTGCCGCCCTCAGGCCAGGTGCCGCTCTCAGGCCAGATGCCGCCCCCTGGTCAGGTGCCACCTTCAAGCCAGGTGCCGCCCTCAGGCCAGGTCCCGTCCTCAGGTCACGTACCGCGTTCTGGTGGGGCACCGCCCTCAGGCCAGATGCCGGCCTCGTGCCAGTTGCCGCCCACTGGTCACGTGCCGCCCCCTAGCCATGTGCCGCTACCTAGCATTACAATAGCCCCTAGGCCATTGTAAAGGCCATTCAAGGTTCTAGAGGCCCTTGAACAGACTCAATGGGCCCCTGGGCAAGCTCGAGAGTCACCTGGGCAGGTTCGAGAGTCCCCTGAACAGACTCAATGGACCCCTGGGCAAGCTCGAGAGGCCCCTGGGCAGGCTCTAATGGCTCCCAGGCAGGTTCGAGAGGCCCATGAACAGACTCAATGGGCCCCTGGAAAGACTCGAATGGGACCCCGGGCAGGTTCGAGAGGTACCTGCACAGACTAATGGGCCCCTGGGCGGGCTCGAGAGACCCCTAAACATACTCAATGTGCCCCTAGACATGCTCGAGAGGCCACTGGGCAGGTGTTTTGGGCCCTGGGGGCTCAATTGGTCCCTGGACAAGTGGACATGCTCTAGAGGCCCCTTGGCAGGTTTTTGAGGCCTCTGAGTGGGCTCGATGAGTCCCTGTACATGCTCGAAAGGTCCCTGGACAGGTTTTTTCGCCCTTAAGTGAGCTCAATGGGCCCCTGGACATGCTCGAGAGGCCCCTGGACAGTTTTTGTGGGCCTTGGGTGGGCTCAATGGACCCCTGGACATGCACAAGATGCCCCCTGGGCTGGCTTCGAAAGACCTTCAGTGTCTCTGAGGGCCCTTGACATGCACCAGAGTGACCCTTGCCTGGTTTGAGGGCTCCTCTGTGGCTTTTTGAAAGTCATTTAGCTAATGCAAATGGCATCGGGGCCAATCTCGGTGGGGCCCTGTGACTCGTAAGGGGGGGGGGGGGGCAATTGCCCTCTTTGCCCCCCCTGGCTGCGCCTCTGCTGCTACCTGACACCGATTCTCCTGATCAGGCCGCCGCGCCGGCGGAGGGTGGGTGTGACCTGAGGCCAACCACCCCCTGGCCGGGACATCTCTGGTGGCCGCCGCCGCTGCCTAGCATCGCCAGACGTCGGAAGTACGTGGCCGGGACGCGAGCGGACGGTGGCTGTGTCACCTGACGCCGATGCCGTGGCCGGGGCGCCACCGGCCCCGGTACTGTGCTGGAACGAGTCCGATCGCCTCGGGCACTAATGATCATTCGGTGACGGGACGCTCTCCTGGGATCAGCGCTCTGATTGGTGGGCGTCCGATCGGTCGGTGCTGGGTTCAATAACAGCCGGCCGCCGGTCAGTCCAATGCCAAGGGTGGTACATACCATGGGCTGGGTCAGAGTTATACGGACTTCTTTAGTCGAGTTTTGTTTGAGATAGGTCTAGGTAGCTCGGATGAGAATGTATAGTCATGCACAAGTTTTAACACGGTTGAAAAAGAGAGCTGGGGAGATGCTTCCCATTCAATAAACACACGATCTTCGTCGAAGTTGGTTGGTTAGGGCAACGTTCCTATTTTATTGCCAAGTTAACTCCTTCAGTGTTGGGTAGTGCTTGTGCACCGAATAACTTTACTAAACCCCTTCCATTTCTATTTTTGTAAAGACTCAATTGACATACAGCACAAATTTAGCTGAACCGTCTGTTACAGCTCAACCATCACCCGGCGTTAAGCTTATGTTTGAGGCGTGTGTACTGTGTTCTAATCTAATATTTCTATGTATTACATCCAAGATCAAATATGCATACATCTATTGTACACTAGCTTCCAGACATGTGCAACGATCGGGAGCATCCTCTGTGATCATGCATGCAGCATCAGTTCAATCAGCTTGACTTCTGTATTCCTCCGAGAAGGGTGTGTTATCGATTCAGCCCGTGTGGTTTATATGGCCCTATAATGTCAGACATCGATGACGGTGTTTATCGCGGATCAAGTGAGCAGCTCATATCGACTGTCGGGAAAAGTTTCAATCAACAACCGACAGTCAATGATAGCTTAATGCATCGCGAATCAATGCAGGCATTGGCATGCTGTACTTTCTGGAATCTACAGTGCCTTGCTCCTAGCTCCTTGAAGGAATATACCTGTTTGTTAAATGTGTTATTTGTTCTTTATATGTAATCGAAATCGTCTCAATATATTGTCAAACGGGTGTGGATAGAGTTTGTCAAGTAAAGTTGCTGACCAAAATGTGTTTGGTATGGAGTGGACAGTTGCCTGTAGCTGTTTTACATTATAATTTATAAAGTACCTAGGTGACAAACGTTGGTGGGTCTAAGCCCAACTTCGCGTAGCATGACCCTCCAGGCACGTAACCAGGATTTCGTCGGGGGGGGGGGGTGTGTGGGTGGCGCCTCGAAGGGGCCCCCTTCCCGAGCGTTGAAAGAGTCCCTTCCCGAGCGTTGCAAGAGCCCCATTCCCGAGCGTTGAAAGCTAGGGGCCCATTCGGTATGTTCAGTGGCCCTTCTGACCCGCCCAGGGGCCCTCTGGTCTGCCCAGGGGCCCTCTGGTCTGCCCAGGGGCCCTCCAGCCTGCTCAGGGGGCCTTTCGACCTGGCAAGGGACTGCGCTGGCTGCTTTGTTGCCCTGCTGACATGCTCAGAGGCCCCTCCGACCTACCCAGAGGCCCCTCTGTGCTGGCTAGGGTCTCATTCGGCATGTTAAGGGCCCTTCTGACCCACCCAGGGGCCCTTTCGGTCTGGTCAGGTGCCCCTCCTACCTGCACAGGGGCCCTTTTAACTTATCAGGGGCCCTCTGGTCTGTACAGGGGCCCTCCAGCCTGCTCAGGGGCTCTTTCGACCTGGTAAGGGACTGCGCTGGCTGCTTTGTCGCCCTGCCGACATGCTCAGGGCAGTGTACGACATGCTCAGTGCTTTGTCGCCCTCCGACCTGCCCAGGGGCCCCTTCTGTGCTGGCTAGGTACCCATTCGGCATGTTCAGGGCCCTTCTGACTCGCCCAGGGACCCATTCGGTCTAGCCAGGGGCCCCTCTGACCTGCACAGGGGCCTTTTGAACGTCCATGGGCCCTCTGGTCTTTCAGAGAGGGCCCTGGTGGCCCTAACGGGCCTCTGAAGTGCTCTAAACTCTCTAAAGATCAAGCTTCGCGTGGTCTCCAGACTCTTAGAGAGCCCATGATACCGCACTTCGCGCGGTCTTGTCGGTCCTTTTCGGCCTCCAGGGGGGTGGGGGGGGGGGGGGGGGGGGGGGCTGCCCCCCCCCCCCCTTGGAGACGTGCCTGGACCCCTCTAAATTTAATCAAACTCTGCCCCTCAATGCCGGAGCATCCGTAGCATCCGAGCAGCAATGCCGGAGTGTTATGTCCTGCCATCTTGTTTCTGATCTTGCCATTCAACTGCATCATAGCTTGTCTTATGGAATCAGACATTTCGTAACACGAGGAATCTCTGAAACATTTCTTGTTTCTATGTACAAACCACTGCAATAGCAATCCTGTGCCCAGACTGGCAGTCTGCACAACCGACTTACATGACGCCATAATGATTTCCAAACTATGGCTGCACTAGGAGTAATATCTGAGCAGCAGCAGGCAAATCAGAAACCAGAATATCAAACAAGCTTCACAATCACGCTACCTCCCATCATGTTAGACTTTGCCAACTTTAGTCAGAAGGCATAATACAATGACTTATTTGAACATCCTATGATGCATTTAATTAATATCAATTATCACTATGTGGCAAACTAAATCTGTGGAAATTCGGCTTTGCTGTTTCTTCATCATGGCTAGATGGGTTTTAATTATTTTGGCTTTAATCTTTGAACTTTGGGGAAGAACCCGAAAGACCGTGCTTAATATCGCGCAATTCCGTGTCCAGGTATGTCGGGCACGTAAAACTTTCGTCTCTAAATTCTGCTGGCCAACAGGAATTGCGCGATCGGGTGGTGAGGTCAGGACCTGCGCAACAAGCTCTGCTTAGCGTGGGTCCTGACCTCGGAAATTCATCCATAATTCCATAAATTCATCCACATTCGGACTAAATTTATTATAAAAAAAAATATCATGCACACTACATTTTCTCCATCTGTGAATTGATCATCTCAATTTTTGCAACGGGACGGTAGTGATTGTTGAGAGAACACCACAGAGCTCAACTTTAACTCAATAGCATCGAGCATGAAGCGGCACCGACTAGTAAACCAGTAAGGCGCCGTAGTTGGCGATGAACGAGCTACCGCGAAGGAAATGTATGGGGAATTTCAACTCGATCGGGAAAGTAGTTTC
Organism: Chirona hameri; assembly: GCA_036785665.1. Taxonomy (NCBI): domain Eukaryota; kingdom Metazoa; phylum Arthropoda; class Thecostraca; order Balanomorpha; family Balanidae; genus Chirona; species Chirona hameri. Next base: position 69,946 of record JAXIVJ010004812.1, read on the forward strand.
TGAGATGCAAAAAGGGTGTGCGCATGCAGAGGCACCCACCTTTGACTTGTGGGAAAGTGGGGGTTAAGAGGTCCCTAACCACACACCAAATTTGAACGCAATCGGCTCAGCCGTTCCGGAGATATAGAATAGGGGTGCGCACGTGCGCACGTGTAGATCACCTCACCCCTGAATAGTGTGAAAGTGGCGGCGGAGGGGTCCCTAACCACACACGAAATGTGCACATAATCTGCTCAGCCGTTGCGGAGTTATTGCGAGAAAATACTTTCAACACCCCTCACGCGGCACGCGCCACGCGCTGTGGTAGTCACCTACATGAGTCGGCACTGGTCTCAAACAGGGTAGGTTATATGGGGCTACTCAGCAAAGAAGTCCGCTTGTCAATCGGACGTGCAGTTGCAGATATATGAGCTTCTCAAAAGCGTCGCCACGGGTCGGATCGGGTCGGGTCGGGCCGGGCCGCTCACATACAGATTTTTCCCATATACCCCGGAAAGACGAGCGAGCACTTCGCGCTCACTCGTAATTAGGCCTGAGTCTAGCGATGGAGTCGGTTATAATGGGTTAACGCACCACCACAGACGTAAGGACAGAACATTTGTTTCCTTAAATATCTGTTGAAAAAAGGAACGCTTCGTTCAAGCCTATCCAAATGCAACCTTACAATGTGCAAGCATAGCACGTAATGGTCCTTATTCGAAGCATTATCAATTCACTATCAACTAGCTTCTCGTTGCGTCTGTTGCCTAGCGTCAGCTCCGTCCACACAGCAGACCTCAGGTCTCTCGTCCAATTGTTGGGACGCCCGGGTGGCGTGTTTTCGCTCCACGCACAATCAAGGCGAAATCGATGGCCTAGGACATCATTCCAACTCTGTTTGTTTGTCAAACGCCCAAACAGGTGGATCAATTTATTATTCTTGTTCAACACAGCGACAGTGATAGTGACTGCAGGGGTTGCAGGGGCGGGGCCAGGGCCGCCGGTGGGTCGCCTGTTGCACATGCTATAACGCAAACAGATGAATGCTCTTATGTCCAGAACCGAAGGCATAAGAACGGGAGGCAGCGAGGGGGGGGGGGGGGGGTCGGAGGTGAATGGACATGGACTCTTCGGTCATTTTGTTTTGCTAATATTTTCTATTTTGGGGGGTTGAATAGGGAAGTTTGAGACGGTAAAAGGTAGACAAAGACGAGAAGAGCTCAAATCTGCATTTTTTTTTTTAGGGGCGATGGGTTTATCTCAAACACGTTCAAAGTTTCCCTGTCGCTCACTTTCCATTGCGTTCGTCTATGTATGTCCATATCTGTAAAATTTATCCATTTTTAGTTCACGTACCTCGTACTTAAACTGATAACTGATAATTATCTAACGTACAATTACTATCTTTTTTAAACCAACTATGGATTCAATTCGATTGGACCAGCGCTGACAGAAACGCATACATTTAGCCCAGACCGGAAACCAGATTGAATGGAGCTTAATTAGATCAGACCGATCTGGATTTATGCGTTTCATACTCCGATTGGAAGCTGTTCCTCATGCCATTGTTACGCGAAATATACTACAAGACGCACAGGACGGCCTGTAGATTTGTACTACGGCCTACTAGATTTGTAACTGGCACATTAGACAGTAAACGGCCTGGCATATTGGTACTGACATATTGACTGATATTGACATACTGAGTATTGCAGTACTTCAGCCCGAGCCAGATACCGAGGAGACTATAGGAGAGCTAGGTAGAATAAGTAGTGAACTTGTTCTGAAATATCTAAATAAAGTAAGGTTAAGCAAGGCAGAAGGACCTGATGAAATCCATGCTAGATTTTTAAGAAAATCTGAAAGTGAGCTGTCAGTTCCATTGGCATAATATTTTATAAATCACTCTCAGAGACTAAAATTCCACTTGATTGGAAAAGAGCAAATGTTGTTCCTATTCATCAAAGGGGAGATTAAAGAAAAGAGGAAACCTATAGACGGTTAGTCTGACCTAATTAGTCTGCAAGGTGCTTGAATCAATCATCAAAGATAAGATTGCTGAATTTTTGGAGCAAAATGAACTCATCAAGGATACACAGCATGGCTTTAGGAAGGGCCGTTCTTGTTTAACTAATCTTCTGGAGTTTTTTGATGTTGCAACAGATAGCTTTGATCAGGGTAAACAGTCTGCAAGGTGTAGCTTGTAGCTTCTAGCATGTAGCTTTTATTGATTTCAGTAAAGCATTTGACAAAGTCCCCCATACAAGACTAGGGTTGCAACTTAAAATTCATGGGATCAGGGGCAAGATTCTCAATTGGATAGACACGTGGCTTTCAGGACGTCAGCAAAGGGTTATTTTAAATGGGTGCAAATCACAATCAGGGGCGCAGCCAGGATTTTGCGACGGGGGGGGGGGGGGGGCTAACCGAAGTGGGCCCCTTAGCATTGGTTGATGGTCCCCCGCCAAAAAAGAATGCCATGAATTTGTTTGTAATTTTCATTAAAACAAAACTGTAATTTTATTTTATTTTTAGTTATTTTCACATTTTTTTCTCATTTTGTACATTGTAATTAAAAAATTGTAATTTTCATCCATCCCTAATATGGTCCCATGTTAAAGTACATGTGCACTTGTATTTGCCCCTAGTCATTGTATTTGGTCTGTGGGCAGTGGCGACGCATTGCCGCTTTGCCCCCCCCCCCCCTGGATCCGCTAGTGATGCCGTGGGGTCTAGCAATGGAAGGGGCAGAGGGGGTGACAACATCAGGGGCGGCGGAGGCTCTTCATAGTTAGGAGGGGGGGAAGTTGATTTTTGAAAGTATATTCTTTTCATGCAACGCCAAAGGGTTAACCCGACATTGACTGGGGTCTCAGCAGAATGCCATTGACGGGGGGGGGGGGCGTTAATCCCCCCCCCCCTCCCGGTTATCTTCCGACCTAATAATCGCAGCGAGACGCGTAATGCGGCAATCGAAATATATCAATGAGACGAATCTAAAGCATACTCAAAAATGCCAAAGTGAGGTCAAATATTAGGTCACGGTCAGGTCAAAGGTCAAAATCGACGTATTTGAGTTTATGGGCAATACTTTCCATCCAAAGCCTTCGATTACGACCATGATCACCCAAAGTCCTGCCAAAGGTATGATACACATCTCGCATAAGCTAAAGTAAGATAGATAGAGAGTAAGAAGAAGTAAAGTCCAAGGTCAAGATCAGGGCACAAAAGGTCACTATGCTCAAAATATCTACGAAAGTCATGCAACACATGTTTTATGAGTTATTTTCCACGTATAATTCGATAGCGATAGCCATTTTACCACCTGACTTCATTTACGCGAAGTAAATGTCAAGTTCAGGTCAAGTTCAGATCACTGAAGGTCAAAATTTGAAATTGATAAATCTAAATAAAAAAGGCACGTTTCTAGACCAGTTTGGTCTCAGAAATACAGTGGTGCCATTTATTTGTCTATCTGGTCAATAAAAGCCAAACAACGCAATTGTTAAATGTGACGTCTTGAATTACCCATACCTTAGATGCCACAAGTCAGTCAACAATGGTGATATCATTCTAAAATGTGGTATGGTAGTATCCCCTATGTGGTTCTCTGACATATATTCCGGCTGTTTAATATCTTGGACAAATTTGATTTTGTGGGCATTTTCCCCCATTTTTTTGTTTGGGGGGGGGGGGCGGTCAAAAACCTTCCTTTTAATCCGAGATAGCTATGATGTAGCCCTTGCCATTTTCCATCTTTTGACGTTTTTGGATTGCATTTTGCTCAAAATATGGCATATGTACGGTTTGTTACATTTAGCTGATTTTGGTGTAAAACTCGTGTGTAGTGATGTCACTAAATTCGATATAACTCGACATTTTTCGACGAAATTGCTTTCTTTTGTCACAGAAGACGTAAACGTGATTTAGAAGAAGGTACCCGAAGTTTCACGCTAATAGCGCTATTAGTTTTTGAGCTATTGCGAAATTTCATCAGGGGGGTGTTAAACGCCCCCCAGTCAATAGCGGGTTAATGTTCAATTCAGCTGGAGTTGGGGGGGGGGGGGGGGCAACTTGTCCCTCCTGCCCCTCCCCCGCCTCCGCCACTACTATATACCACCCATTAACAAAACCCCTCACACAACTCTTAAAAACAGTGGGATCACGAATCATGATGACAAAAGCGGATCCAGGATTCATTCGACCAAAGCTTTTGTTCAACTCATTTGTATTGTATTTATTTATATTTTTGTAAATGCCCCGTCCCCCCGTACACTGCTGACGCCTGACGCCGCATGGTTAATTTAACCCACTACGCCCGGGGCCCTGGGGCGGGGGGAGCACTTTCCCTCCAATTTTAGCAAAATGGGCGTCCCCCCCCTTCCGAGATGACAGATGGGCAGCTTTATGAGGCATCAGGCATCTGAGCCGATGATGGTCCTTTTCTGGTCTTAAGATGAGTCATTTCAAGACCTCTGATTGGCCTTTTCCAGACCTGAGATGGGCCCTTTCCGGCCTAAAGTGGACTATTCCCAAACTCAAGACAGGTGGGGGGGGGGGGGGCTTTCTACGACTTTGATGGGCCCTTTCCAGATCTGAGATGGGCCCTTTCTGGTCTGCATGTGAGCCATCATTGATCATGCCATGTCTGAGTTCAAGGGTAAGATGAGCCCTGACCAGCCATGGAGCCTTTCTGTGCCGAATTTACCGAAACAGTCCTTCTCCAGCTCAAAGATGGGCCCTTCCCAGTCCTCTCCAGACCTATTTTTTCTTTCTTTCAGGGCCAAATTATACGGGCCTTCTCTGGACCTGAGATGGGCCCTTACCTGGCCTAAGAGCAGACATGGGTCTTTTCCAGAACTGAGATGCTCACTTTCAAAGCCTCAACCCTCGCCCTATGGGAGCTTTTTTCACCTTCGCTCTACGGGGGGGGGGGGGCTGACAGGCCCCCCTGTTAACTTCCAAACCAAGCAACTTAGAGCAATGCGGTAAGAATCAGCATGTTGCCTGTCATGAGAGGAATCTAACAGGATGCGATTTTTAGGTTTCAGATGAACGGATGACCTTCCAGGTCAAGTGAGCGCTCAGAGATACAGAAAAGGTAATGATTTGTTCGTATCTTGTCAAAAAAGTAAAACAAAAATATTTATAAAAATGACGTCATCAGTTGCTTACACTTAGGGAGCCATCACTCAGTCAGAAATAAAGATATTGCTTTGAAATTTGGTATGAGTATTGTACATACTCAGTTCTCTCACATATATTCCGGTTTTTCTAAAATCTTTGCAAATTTTGATTTTGTGGGGATTTGAAAAAAATAAGTGTTTTTTTTATTTTAGGGGTCACAAACCCAAAATTTTGAACATCTGAGATTGCTATGTTAAAGATAATGACATTTTGTATCTTTGGTGAATTGCGTTTGCAATTTTCTTCAAAACTCGATTTTCTACGATTTTTCAAATATTTCTATTTTTTACCCACATGACGTCATCAAAACGTCATTATTTCCCAAATTTCTCAACCAATTTCAAATACATTTTTACAGCTTACGTATAATTGCTGTAAACTCAGCTACTGAAAATTTTAGCAAGATGCAACGCATGTGTAAAAAGTTATTCAAGAAAAACCTCAGGGGGGGGGGGGCTGTCAGGCCCCCGTAGGACGAGGGTTAAATGGACCCTCTCCAGACCTGAGACAGGCCCTTTCTGAGTTTACGATGGGCCCTTTCAAAACCTGAGATGGGCCCATTCTGAGCTTAAAGGGACTATCCCACCTTAAAATTATATTTGAGTTGAGATAGCCATTTTGATGGCTTGGCATTTTAATTAAGTATGGTAGCAGTTAAAAGGACCACAATGATCTAATTAAAAAGATATTCGAGTTTGATTTTGACATCTGTAAAAAATAAGGCCCATGTGTATTTGAATAGGGCCTCTAAACCGACAGCGTCGTCTCTCTTTTCCCAACTGGTAATGCTAGTCGACTTGTTTTAAGGTGAACCTTGGAGATATTTGCTACGTTTCAAGGGTGCGGATAGCGCCAGCATTCTTATTTTGACCAAATGACGTGGGAAGCATGGTTTAGAGTAGTGGAAACTAGTGGGAACCACGCTTCACCCAAATCATGTGCTATATATTCGATGCTGTGCTATGTATCCGATGGTTTGCGCTTCAATCGATGATAACAGGCCCTTGGATGCATGAAATGAAAATCTATTCCGGCTCCGTATCGATATTTAAGTCTAAGAAATAAGAACCAGTAAGGCGCCGTAGTCGGCGATGAACGAGCGAGCGCGAACGAAATGTATGGCGAATTTCAACTCGATGGGGCAAGAAGTTTCTGAGATACAAAAAAGTGAGCACGTGCGGACATGCAGAGGCACCCCACCCCTGACTTGTGGGAAATTGGCGACTAAGAGGTCCTTAACCACACACCAAATTAGAGCACAATCGGTTCAGCCATTCCTGAGATATATAATAGGGGTGTGCACGTGCGCACGTGCAGAGGCACCCCCGCCCATGACTTGTGGGAAGGCGGCGGCGGAGGGGTCCCTAACCACACACCAAATTTGAACACAATCGGCTCAGCCGTTCCTGAGATATAGAATAGGGGTGTGCACGTGCGCACGTGCAGAGGCACCCCCACCCCTGACATGTAGGAAAGTGGCGGCTGAGAGTTCCTAACCACACACCAAATTTGAACATAATCGGTCCAGCCGTTGAGGAGCTTTTAGGAGAAAATTCTTTTCAACACCCCTCACGCGGCACGCGCCATGCGCAGTGGTAGTCACCCGCATGAGTCGGCACAGTCTCAAACAGGTTAGGTTAGATGGGGCTACTCAGCAAAGAAACCCGCTTGTCAATCGGACGTGCGGTTGCAGATACATTAGTTTCTCAAAAGCGTCGCCACGGGCCGGGTCGCTCATATTCAGATTTTTCCCATATACCACGGAAGGACGAGCGAGCGCGAAGCGCTCGCTCTTAATAACTACTCGAAATACTAGTTATTACGAGCGAGCGCGAAGCGCTTGCTCGTCTTTCCGTGGTATATGGGAAAAATCTGAATATGACCCGTGGCCCGACCCGTGGCGACGCTTTTGAGAAGCTCATATCTCTGCAACCACACGTCCGATTGACAAGCTGACTTCTTTGCTGAGCAGCCCCATCCAATCTACCCTGTTTGAGACCAGTGCCGACTCATGTGGGTGACTACCACTGCGCGTGGCGCGTGCCGCGTGCCGCGTGCCGCGTGTTGAAAAGTGTTTTCTCGCAAAAACTCGGCAACTGCTGAGCCGATTGTGTGCACATTTGGTGTGTGGTTAGGGACCCCTCAGCCGCCAATTTTCCACAAGTCAGGGGTGGGGTGCCTCTGCACGTGCGCACGTGCTCACCCCTATTCTATATCTCAGAAATGGCTGAGCCGATTGTGATCAAATTTGGTGTGTGTTTAGGGACCTCTCAACCGCCAGTTTCCCACAAGTCAGGGATGGGGTGCCTCTGCACGTGCGCACGTGTACACCCTTATTTTATATTTCAGGAACGGCTGAACCGATTGCGTTCTAATTTGGTGTGTGGATAGGGACCTCTCAACCATTGTGTTCGATTATCGTGTCGATTGTAGAGTCGAGAGGACGTGCGTCAGATTCGCCCCGTAACGATATTCGCCGTAGTTATTTCAAAGTATAGGTGTAGGTAACTGATAGGTCTTTTTATTAGCTTTGTTTTGTCCCTGCTTTTGTTTGTAATATTCACTTAGGCTTACCGTTACTTAAGCTATGTTTGTTTTTCACTAAAGTAGTGTTAGGAACTTTGGCTTAAAGTAAATTAAGATAGGTGTCTTGGAGGCGGAGGATGTTAAGAAGCTTATTCAGGACGCCCTGAAGGAGCTTACTAGTCAATTGGAGGGGAGATTAGGAAAATATGGAGGAGAATAGAAAGGGGAAGGAGGAGATCCAAAAACTTAAGGATGAAAACCAAGTTCTGAAGAAAAAATATAGCAGAGATGGGACAAGCTCTTGATGAGCTTGAACAATACAGTAGGAAGGATTCCTGATCCTGGGTGGGGTAGGGTTTCAGAAGCCCAGCCCTGATCAACCTGAGACCTCAAGCGAGACCAGAGAGGTTACAAAAAAGTAATTGAGGACAAACCTGGGGTGACGCTCAAAATCTCTGCCTGCCATCGCTTACGCAACAACAGACGTGTCATCATCAAGTTCCAGGACTTAGATGATCGCAAAATAACGGGGCGGAGCATGACCATATATGGCAGGTCCAAAGTTTTTTTTTTTGCGCACTTCGGCTATTGTTTTGCCGCACTATTATTTTACCGGTGTAGGGGTTGTAGGTATTGTTTTGATCACGTGATACATTTAGGACGCGTGTATACCACACGTAGCGCGCATTATACAATTACGACACCATTTGCTGGGTAAACCACACACACCGCTCGTAGTGTGGTTTACACGATATGGCGATTATGTGTAAATCACACACCGGGCGGTAGCGTGGTTTACACAGTAGCATCGATGGGGTATATCTCACCATGGAGATATTTAGCGAAACAGTGTGGATCTCACATGTGTGTGGTATACACGTGCGGTGTATACCACACTTGGTGAGGTTTACCGTACAGCGTTATCTGTTGTGTAAAATCGCAATGGCGTGATTTTACTGAGCAGCTGCAGGCTGGTGTGGATCTCACATGTGCGTGGTATACACATGCGGTGTATACCACACCTTGGTGAGGTTTACCGTACAGCGTTATCTGCTGTGTAAAAATCGCAATGGCGTGATTTTTTACTGAGCAGCTGCGGGCTTCACAATGGTGTGATATACCCAGGCACGTAGCCAGGATTTCGCAAGAGGGGGGGGGGGGGGGGGGGGCAGCGCCTCGAAACGGCCCCCTTCTCGAGCGTTGGAAGGGCCCTTCCAGAACGTCGAAAAGTCCCCTTCCCGAGCGTTTGAAAGGGCCCCTTCCCGAGCGTTGAAAGAGCCCATTGGGCCCATTCGGCATGTTCAGGGGCCCTTCTGACTCGCCAGGGGCCCTTTTGGTCTGTTTAAGGACCCCTCTGACCTGCATTTTTCTGGTGAAGGACGGCGACCGGAGTTGGTCAAGTGTGGAGAGATGAGAGAGGAGAGAGGAGAGAGGAGAAAGGAGATAGGAGATAGGAGAGAGGAGAGAGGAGAGAGGAGAGAGGAGAGAGGAGAGAGGAGAGAGGAGAGAGGAGAGAGGAGAGAGGAGAGAGGAGAGAGGAGAGAGGAGAGAGGAGAGAGGAGAGAGGAGAGAGCGGAGAGAGAGAGAGAGAGGAGAGAGAGGAGAGAGAGAGAGAGAGGAGAGATAGGAGAGAGAGAGAGAGGAGAGAGAGGAGAGAGAGGAGAGGGAGAGATAGAGAGGAGAGAGGAGAGAGGAGAGATGAGAGAGGAGAGAGGAGAGAGGAGAGAGGAGAGAGAAGAGAGGAGAGAGAGACGAGAGAGGAGAGAGAGGAGAGAGAGGAGAGAGAGGAGAGAGAGGAGAGAGAGGAGA
>JAXIVJ010004813.1:0-79445 GCA_036785665.1 Chirona hameri
GGACATCTTAATCAGTCTTTCTTGCAGTTTTGTTATACAAATCAGCTGGGTAGAAATCTGTATAGTCTTTTAAAATAGTTATGTATTATTGATTTGTATAGGGGCAAGTGATTCTGTGATCATGTGATGTGACATAGACAGGGATGTTAACACCAGTGAGTCAGATTTTATCAAATTGCTGGATGAAGGTACCTTCTTATTGGGCATTGATTGTACCCAACAATGGGTATGCTTGTCCAAAAATTGTTATGGAAAGTGACCTTGACAAGCGTGATCCACATATTGATTGATGTGCCAGCGCATTGTGACAATGACGTCATCAAATACAGCACCCTTGACTATTGATAGCGTGGGTTTTACAGAAATTCATAGTCTTGCAACTATTAATTACATTCCATGATCAGGAACCGTCAAAAAGGCGTCTTTTGAACACAACCATTCATTGTTTACAGCAAATCTATTTTCTTCCCTCATCCATGGGTATAAATTAAATATTTAGGTTTTGCTTGTGAATATGACAATATGTTTGAAAGCCTATAGTGCTGTATTAGGTATCTGTATTGCGGCGGCGCTTGATAATGTGACGTGATATAGGAAACAATATTTTTGGAAAGGTTAAAGGAAATAGTTCACCTTCAACATGGGGTTTTTACCTGAAAAAGCGGTTTTGAAGCCGGTGTTGGAAACTCCTATCTGCAAGTTTTGTTTGGCTGAAACTCCAGCTGAAGATATTGACTTTTTGGCGAAGGAATGCAGCGCTACAAAAGGATTTTTTTGTTTAATATATTTAGTCCGAATGTTTTGTATGGATGGATTTCCGAGGTCAGGACCCGCGCTAAGCAAGGCTTGTTGTGCAGGTCCTGTCCTCACCACCCGATCGCGCAATTTCTTTTGGCAGGCAGAATTTATAGACGAAAGTTGTACGTGCCTGACATATCTGGACACGGTCAATATGCCCTGCATTCCTTTTGTAGTGCCGCATGGCGCATACCAGGGCACTATAACCCTCGCCCTACGGGAGCTTTTTTCACCTTCGCCCTACGGGGGGCTGACAGGCCCCGCTGTTAACTTCCAAACCAAGCAACTTAGAGCAATGCGGTAAGAACCAGCATGTTTCCTGTCATGAGAGGAATCTAACAGTATGCGATTTTTAGGTTTCAGGTCAACGGGTGACCTTCCAGGTCAAGTGAATGACCTCGGATTTACAACGTTTTTGCGACGATTTTGCTCTTCAGAAAACCTCAAAATTAGACATTTATAAATGTAAATAAAAAGGCATGTTCCTAGACCAGTTTTGGCTCAGAAATACAAGAAAGGTAATTATTCGTTCGTATCTTGTCCAAAAATGTCAAAAAAAAGTTATTTTAAAAATGACGTCAACAGTTTCTTACACTTAGGAAGCCATCACTCAGTCAAAAATGAAGATATTGCTTTGAAATTTGGTATGGGTATTGCCCATACTCCGTTATCTCACATCTATTCCGGTTTGTTTAATATCTTCGAAAATGTTGATGTTGTGGGGATTTAAAAAAAAAAAATAGGGGTCAAAAACCCGAAATTTTTAACATCAAAGATTGCCATTTTAAAGATAATGTAATTTTGCATCTTTGGTGAATTGTGTTTGCAATTTGCTTTAAAACTCTGTTTTCTACGATTTTTAAAATATTTCTTTTTTTTACCAACATGACGTCATTAAAACAATATTATCTCCCAAACTTCTTGACCAATTTCAATTAAATTTTTACAGCCTGCGTATAATTGTTGTAAACTTAGCTACCAAAAATTTCAGCACGGTGCACCCCATGTGTCAAAAGTTATTCAAGAAAAACACAGGGGGGATAACGCACACCATAAAATTAATAATTTACGACCTGTCCTGAATTGCGCGATGTATGGCCATTTTTGATAATATAAAAATAAATTGTATTTCAAAATATAATCAAATCTTGTACTGATAAACTTTCTGAAGGTAAACTATTTCCTTTAAATTTGTTTTTGGGCGTATAAAAATATGAGTTAGAGTACTGTGCTTGTTGTGGCAGCCTACATACCAGTCATATCAATATTGCTATTGCATTGAGCTGAACCATTGCTATTGCATTGAGCTGAACCAGACTAGTTATTGATTCTAGTCTGGTTGGATCCGCCACTGACGGTCATAATATAACTGCTTTGAGCCAGATACAACATGGCTCAGGAAGTCAGAATGGGCCCTGAGGAGGTCGGAACTGAACCACTGGATGCCTGAGTGGCCCTCTGGAAGGCAAATAGTGGTCCTCTGAAAAGCACAGGGACCATCTGGAAGCCATATGGGCCCTTTGAAAGGCAGAGGGGCCCTCTGGAAACCAGATGGGCTTCTGGAGGCCAGAGAGGGTCCTCTGGAGGTCAGAGTAGGCCCTCTGGAGGTCAGAGTAGGCCCTCTGGAGGCCAGAGTAGGCCCTCTGGCCTGGCCAAAGTGGACCATCTGGAGGCCAGTGGGCCTCATGGATGCCAGATGGGTTCTCTGGAACCTAGGGATCCCTTGGCTGGTCTGGGAGTGCCCAGACTCTGGTCTGAGGGCCTTCTCAGACCCGGCCTGGGACCAGGGGCCATCTTACCTAGTCTAGGGCTCAGACCAGAGTTTGGTCACTCCCAGACCACCCAGGGGCTCCTTAGGTTCCAAAGGACCCATCTGGCCTCCATGGGGCCACTCTGGCTTCCAGAGGGCCTACTCTGACCTCTAGACGACCCGCTCTGGCCTCCAGAGGCCCATCTGGTTTCCAGAGGGCTCCTCTGCCTTTCATTCAAAGGGCCCATCTAGCTTCGAGATGTTCCCTCTGTGCTTTTCAGAGGACCACTATTTGCCTTCCAGAGGGTCCACTCTGGCATTCAGTGGTTCAGTTCTGACCTCCCGAGGGCCCATTCTGACTTCCTGAGCCATGTTGTATCTGGCTCAAAGCAGTTATATTATGACCATCAGTGGCGGATCCAGGATTCGGTCAAGGTGGGAACCCGTAGCAAAGTGGCCCCCTCAGGCCTTAGAAGGCCCCCTCGAGCCTTGGTGGGCCCTTTTGACCTTGAAGACAAATGTATGACAGAATGGACCATTTTAGTTCAACATATGCCTTTCACATGCTAAAATGGGTCTCTTCAAACCAGAATGGGCCCTCTTCAAGACAGAATGGGCCCTCCGGTGGGCAGAGTGGGCCCTCTGGAGGCAGAAGTGGCCCCCTACAGAGACCAGAGTGGGCTCTCTGGAGGCCAGAATGGGCCCTTTGGAGGTCAGAGTGTGCAAATATACTTGCGATTTGTTTGAAAACGGGATGAAATTCGTTTCGAGTCACTTCGATCGGCTATGGGGCCCCCTTGGGCTATTGAGCCCCTTCAAGGCTCAATAGGGGGGGAGGCATGCCCACCTGGAACCGCCACTGATAACCGTCATGATCCATTGCTAACGCCAAGTGATTATAATAATGAATAAAGTAGCACGAGGGCATCCATCAGCTCAAAAACCGTTGCGCAGATTTTTGGTTGTGACTTCATAACTCGGTGACCTGACCTGGAACTTTTTCTGGTGTCAAAATGTTTAAAATGAATCGTTTTACCAGCCTACCAAGCTTTGTCGGTCACTGAAGCGGATCGGAAGTTATTGAGAATAATAGAGGGGCGAACGACCACTTTGTGGCGTCCTGCCATTGCTATTAAATGCATTTTTGCAAGGTTTCGTTTTTTTCGAGGTGGTATGTATTTTTTTGGAAAGGAGGACCACACTCAGAAACACTTTTGAGAACTTTTGCTGAATGCTCTTCCCTGAGAAACCTGCACGTTTTCCATTTCGAGACCTTTCAGTGGATGGTCTCGCCTGATGCATCTACATGGTCTCCGCGTTGGTTGTTGAGAGTAAACATGTCTCCAGCTGACAATTGTATGTCTCTGAGACCATCAGGCAGTCAACGAATTAGAAAAGTCTGTCGCGATCGAGGATCGAACCCGCGGGATGTTTTAGCAGTCACCTGTTGAGAACAGTGGATGATCTCCTGAGAGAATCCTGAAATTGAATTCTTTCCATGCAGATGGCGCCACCATAGCACTGCAGGTGTCGCTGTAATCGCAACGACGGAAACCGACTTTTATTAAAGTAAATACCGAATAACTATTATTTTTTCGATCGTTTTGATTTGTAAATATTACTTTCATACCATCATTTGTTAACCAAACAATATTAATACACGGAAAGTCGGTAAGTATCAACCTCACCCAGCAATTGCCTTGGTTGGTACCGTCTTTTTGCTTAACATGGTATAAGCCACGTAGCTCAGTGGTAGAGCGCTCGCTTAACATGTGAAGTGTCCCCGGTTCAATCCCGGCCGGCGCCGCGACGTTTTTCAGGCATTTTCAAGCAAGACTAAATAGTTCACGCTGAGAACCTTGAAAAAAAAAGATAATCTTTAGACCAAAAGACCCCCTTGAAAGTTCTCGTAAAATGTGTCTCTCTGCAGAGACTAAATCGACCCCTGTATGGTCTCTGAGAACTCTCAAGAGTCTCCGATGTCTGTCAGTGCAAAAGCGATGTACGAAGTCTCTTTTTAAGGTCCGTGGAACAGGTTCGGAGTGTTTTTTTTTAGTTTCGGAAAAGTGCATTTTATAGATCACCCCTAATTGTCTAAGGAAAATCTGAAAATGAGCGACCCGGCCCGTGGCGCCGCTAACGCGCTCGCTCGCTCGCTCATCGCCAACTACGGGCGCCTTACTGGTTAAGTGATTACGTTTTGTTTTGGTCATTGTTGATCTATCGCCATCTGAGGTTGACATTGACGTTTAGGTCTTTTAATTTATCTGTTTGATAGGCTGGATGGGCTTTGTGGGTGTAATAAAAGTCAACTTAAAATTTGACATCTGATTACTGTGTTTTCTGCAAATCGCGAGGATTATTGAGTCATTATTTGAGCCTTAACTAACGGTGAGCTGGCTTATTTTCAGGGCTATGTGGTCGTTCTATTTCAGTTTAATGTGAACTGACTCATGCATTTTCCAGATATGGGCTGAGTTCGCCCGCATTACTGCCCGACCAGCAGTGAGCGAGGAGTCGGGAGGTGCGCTGGCGTGCAGTGCCCATGAAGCTCCAGGGGATGAGCAACACTGACAGCGGTAAGTGTGCTCTTTCATTATCTCCCAAACACAAGATTTGTGAATGAAGTGATCAATCACAGTCACATGCGGAACTTTATATACTTTTGGGGTTGTAGCTACAACTGCATCCTCAAAAACTACAACCCCAATCATTAATATTACAACCCCAACATTGCCAGTGAATGCCTACCCAAGTAAATAAATACAGTAAATGATACGCAAAACTAAAGGATTTTTCACCAAAGGAATTTTCAATAACAATCATAACAAAACAATTAATAAATATATGAACACAGAAAAGGACAAACTTTAAAATGTTAGTAAAGTTTGTCATAAAATAACATTTAAAATCCAACAATAGGTAGTACAACATGTTATCCCAAAATTACTGAGAAAGACTATGTAGGTACCCAGGGGTGTAGGGTCATATTCAGTTGGGTCATAAACACTATAGAACAACACTACCTACTGACAAACGGGTAACATTTTTGTCAATTTCAGACACCCACAAAATGGCAATCTATAGGTGTTAACATAAAAACATGAGCAAAACAAGATTGAGTGTAGCATATTTTACATTGGGCTTAGTTCTGGATAGGTCACACATTTAACATTAGAGTGCACCCTTACGCGGTTGGCAAAAGTTATATTACATTTTTAGCTAAAATATGCTGGTGAAATTGACACTTAATGAAGAACTTGAACAATATTATACATATTTTGGTGTGTGAAAGACGTGAAGGCATACCAATCATCCTGAGCTGGAAAAAGACCACAAATAATCATAGACTCAAATCATATGAGTTTAAATTTAGGATTAATTTACCACAACCTTCAATTTTTAGCCAGACAAACATTATTTGCATAAGATATACCTGGTCATGGTGTTTAAAAGTAGAGGGCCACATCAGTAAAAGTCATTTTAAAAGAGAATAGCCTAATCCAACATCAATCAAACAAAAACGCATGTGAAAACAGCATAAATATTGAAAGCAATATACAAGGGCAAAATAAATGTACATATTTGACATAGCTGCGTCATATTTGTCTCTTGTATTCAGCTACGTCAAATTAGCAGTAGATTGATATTGCTCAGTAGTATCAATCTATTGGGCAATCTAAAATTTGAGGCACGTAGCCTCAGAATTTCCTGAAACTTGGCAGGTACGTCCTCCTTGCCACGCTGAACACGAAAACCTAAAATTAGTCTAGAACGCGGGCTACTTTCAAAGTTATACCGTTTTAGAGATCTACAGTTTTGAGTCCCGTCGCCTCAGAATCGCCTGAAACTTGGCAGGTGGGCCCTCCTTGCCACGCTGAACACGAAAAACGTAAGATTAGCCTGGAACACGGGGTACTTTCAGAGTTATAGATTTGTTTAAGTTTTGAATGTCTGTCTTCCTTTATTTTGAAACGACTGAGCATGAATTGGAAGCTTTCCGCTTCAAGTTAGCCAGATATTCAACTGACATACATTCAAAACTTAAAACGTTATAACTTTAAAAGTAGCCCGTATTCCAGGATAGTTTTACGTTTTTCGTGTTAAGCGTGGCAAGGAGGACCTACCTTTTTCAAGTTTCAGGCAATTTTGAGGCGACGGGCCTCAAAATTATAGATTGGGCAATATCAATCAGCTGCTAATTTTACGTACGTCTTTTATTATTCCTAAAAGGCAGGGTATTAACCCTCGCCCTACGGGGGGGGGGGGGCTGACAGAACCCTGAGGGTTTTCTTGAATAACTTTTTACACATGCAATGCATCTTGCTGAAATTTTTGGTAGTTGAGTTTTACAACAATTATACGTAGGCTGTAAAACTTTAATTGAAATTGGTTGAGTAGTTTTGGAGATAATCATGTTTTGATGACGTCATGTTGGTAAAAAATGATAAATATTTGCAAAATCGTAGAAAACAGAGTTTTGAAACAAATTGCAAACGCAATTCACCAAAGATACAAAATAGCATTCTCTTTCAAATGGCGATCTCGGATTTTCAAAATTTGGGGGTTTTGACCCCTAATTGTTTTGTTAAATCCCCACAAAATCAAAATTTTCAAAGATATTAGAAAAACCGGAATTCATGTGAGAGTACTGAGTATGGACAATACCCATACCAAATTTCAAAGCAATATCTTCATTTTTGACTGAGTGATAGCTCTCTAAGTGTAAGAAACTGATGACGTCATTTAAAAAAAAAATTGACAAGATACGAACAAATGATTACCTTTTTTTGTATTTCTGAGCCAAAACTGGTCTAGGAACATGCCTTTTTATTTACATTTATCAATTTCTAATTTTGAGGTTTTCTGCATGGCAAAATCTCTGTTCCGGACGTGGTAAGTCCGAGGTCATTCACTTGACCTGGAAGGTCACCCGTTGACCTGAAACCTAAAATTCGCATACTGTTAGATTCCTCTCATGACAGGCAACATGCTGGTTCTTACCGCATTGCTCAAAGTTACTTGGTTTGGAAGTTAACAGGGGGGCCTGTCAGACCCCCCCCCCCCCCCCGTAGGGCGAAAGTGAAAAAAGCTCCCGTAGGGAGAGGATTAATCCATCACCGAAATGACCACTTTCTCATTGACTTCCATGTTAAAGCATCACCATTTATTTCTCAAGCTTTTATCCTAACCTAACCTAACCTCACCTCACCTCACCTAACCTAACATAATCGAAACTTCCCAGAGTGTCGTCTCGGCCATCCAAAGCGTCGCCCGTGTATTTGGCCATTTTAAGCACAATCACAACACATTTTTCCTACTTTATTTGTTATTTCACAAAATCTAAC
The DNA here is from genome assembly GCA_036785665.1 of Chirona hameri. Taxonomy (NCBI): domain Eukaryota; kingdom Metazoa; phylum Arthropoda; class Thecostraca; order Balanomorpha; family Balanidae; genus Chirona; species Chirona hameri. Next base: position 7,897 of record JAXIVJ010004813.1, read on the forward strand.
AATACTTTTCGGAATTGCACATTCTTAAACTGTTGAATAGGACCTGCCGCACCGTTTAAATAGCGATTTTCGTTCACTTAGGTCTGTTTGAAGCAGTATACTTTATGGTTTCTAACTACAAATCATACAAATGAGATTTCTGTGACAACAAATAACTTAGGTTTTGATAGGTTTAGAGTAGGTAGGATAGAAAATGGTGCTGATTTAAAAAATCACAACCTAACAAAACCTAAGTGAGCCATTCGCTTGGTTCTGGAATGTCTGACATTTCTGGTGAAGCTTATACACTAAGTATGCACTTCTGTACCGTGTTAAAGTCATGTCTAAAAACGAAATCTGGCATTAACGCCGAGCAAAATCTTGATAATTGTTTTTATATCGTCGTACATTTCTGGAAGCCAAGTTTAATTTGAAATCGAATGGCTATCTTCGTCTTTTAATTAAAGTAATATTCTAGAAATTATTCGGGTTTTTGTGTTTTTTTCAAGTACAAGTTGGTTTAATATGAAAGCCCTACTTGTTATAATGCAAAACTTTCATAACACCTACTATCTATATGGTTTGGTTTCTGAGTTATAGGTAATTTTCTTTCTAAATTTGCATTAATCGAGGCGGAGTTTTGAACCACTCGTAAGGCACCAAAGGTTATATATTATATAACAGCAGAAAGCCCATGTTTTTTTGTTGTGCAACATTGAGTTTAACTTAGCCAAAAATCCGCATTTTGAACGTGCTGTTCAGTTTCCTAAGTTGTTGCAAAAAACACAGCAAAAAACGTACTGAAACTAATGCTCTGTTTGCATGTGTTGTTTTCACTTAATACTGAACGGCTAATAATCTACTTACCATTAAAAGAAAGCCCGTTTTTCTTTCTTAATTTTATTAAAAGGCTATATTTGGATCCCCGTTGTCATTTAGAACGATACTTGCAATTCATGATCATGTGTTTTGTCTTTCGGCGCATAATTGCCGGTAGCCGCCGTGGAGTCTTCCAAATAAAATTGGAACGCAGTAAACAATCCAATCTGTCGCGTTGTTTTCCTTTTTTTCCATAAATATGGTAGCAATACCCAAAGCGGCTTTCTCGGCGCACTAAATACAGCTAAATACAAACAACAAGAAGTTTTCGGCGGCGTAACCTTCACGTGGGAAAGAGTACTTCAACTTGGGGAGGTAATGAAGTTTCGATTTTGACGCTATATTTGTGATTGTTAGTAGAAACTGGCTGATTTGTATGTATTGACTCTTTATGATGTCTGTGAGAAGGGGGGTGTCATCCCGGGATTCCCCATGCATTGGCTGCCGAGCGACTCAGCATTAGTGACGACGTCACTGGTGCAGTGGTCCAGTCGTGGCCAGCCCCGCCGCCGCAGCTGCGCTTTCGAACGTTTTGCGGTCTTTTAACGGGTGTTGACGAGGGCGGCAATTTGAAGTCGTCGCCGTTAGATAAGTAAGTTATGTTGCAAGTCTATATTTTGAAATATTGTGTTTTTTGGTTTTTTTTAGCATATCTTGAACATTAAGCCAAAACAATGTCATTTGCAACATTTCCAGGTACCACGTATGGCCGTCTCACCCCTCATCCAGACTAGAACAGCGTATGGCCGTCTCGCCCCTCAGCCAGATGGGGGCAGCGTACGGCCGTCTCGCCCCCTCAGCCGGGTCGGGGCAGCGTATGTCCGTCTCGCCCCTCAGCCAGACCAGGGCAGCGTATGGCCGTCTCCTCCCTCAGTCGGACCGGGGCTGAGGGAAGGTATGGCCGTCTCATCCCTCAATCGGACCGGGGCAGCGAACGGCCGTCTCGCCCATCAGCCGGACCAGGGCAGCGTACGGCAGTCTCACCCCTCGGCAGGACCGGGGCAGCGTATGCCCCCCCCCCCCCCAGCGTATGGCCGCCCCCCCCCCCCCAGGGCGGGGGGAATTGTTGCCCAGGGCGGAGTAAGATTGTGTGCAAATTTAGGAATATACCTCTTCCCAGCTAACAATTTGACGTCACAATGTTGTAACAAGGTTGCAACACAACGTTGTAACAAGCTTATTTTGTTGACTCCCAAGAACATTGTTACGTTACCTTGCGGTGCCCAGGGCGGAGTAAGATTGTGTGCAAATTTAGAAATGTACCTCTTCCCAGCTAAAAATTGATGTCACAATGTTGTGACAAGGTTGCGACACAACGTTGTAACAAGCTAATTTTGTAGACTCCCAAGAAGAACATTGTTTTTTGACCAGAACAACCAGAACTTGATTTTTGCCAACGTTGTTACAACGTATCTGTTACCTGGGTTCACACTGCACTACTGCCAAGGAGGTAGGAAAAGAATGCATTGAATAGAAAAAGCTTGTGGCCTGTGGGCACTGCCCCAAACATCTTGTCAATGTTCCTGCTATGTTTTGCAGGCTGGAAGGTGCTTAAATATCCATCCTGGGGTGATTGTGCTGTATGTATCAAATGCAAATATGAGCACTTGTGAGTTGTGCTTGTGGCAGCCTACACACCGACACCAGTCATATTGATATTGTATTGATAATGATATTGCATTGATGTGAACACTTTGTCTGGAAGTTTTATTAGATGGTCTTTTGGCTTATATTTCTTAACAGTGCTATGCAAATTCAAATTAATGGTGATTGTGATCAAGGGAATTGAAATGAGTATTTTTCCTTTTGTAGCTTATTTTAAACTTGCTTAAAGGAAATGGTTCACCTTGGAACATTTTGTTTTACAAACATGCATGTTTGTATAATCACTACAGGTAGTGATTATATTTTGAAATATTATTTGTTTTATATTGTTAAAAATGGCCATACAACCTGCTGTAAAGGCCATTGCTAACACTGTTAAGCCTTGGCTCCACTATGCATTATTTGTTTAAGTTATGTGCGTCTTCTGCATGTTGTCGGGTTTTGTGTCACAGGTTCAAAGAGTAAGTTCAGCTGGTAGTAAATGTAATGCGTGAGTTACACTGGCACACCATGCAGTCCGAACTGAAAAAGTCCTAACAGTGTAGCTCACCCAATGCATTTTCTATCAGCTGAACTTGCTCTTTGAACCTATGTAACTCAAAACCTGACAAGATGCAGAAGATGCACACAACCTCCTGAAAAATCATGCATAGTGAAGCTGAGGCTTTAGTAATGAATTAATCCCTATAGTATACCTACCAATCGATAGAACCAAACAACCAATTGATCTACCAATTGATCTAACCGGATGGCTGTTGCTCATTAACTTCTGTGAGGATATCTGCTGATTTTTACAAACACCATCCAAGATGTGTGCACCAGCCTACCCAGTATGAAATGAACTGGCTATTTATCTTCCAGATGTTTGCCATCTCGCATTTGTAAAAGGGGCGCCAGCGGGGAAGAAGAAAAGAGTATTTAGTGGCCTGGAAAGACTTTCCCAAAAGGTAAGAATTGCTTAAAGAGAACAAGATTGCTAATGGTTACACCAAAACCATGTGTAAAACCCTTGTCATGTGTAAACAATTCAGTTATGCAGATATCGGGACATTATATGGTATTTCTTGTAAAAATAATATGCTAGAATAATTTTAGAATAAATAAATTCCTGAAATAGGGTATTGATTAATTTTAAACATTTGCAACCATGTGCTGGTTTGTTAAGAGCATTTTGTGTACTTTTACCCAATTATTTGATTTCCCAATAGCTTCTCCTTTTTAAACAATAGCTGGCCTTTTGCTGTGCTACAAACTGGCTACTCTGATACCATTTCCGGTTATTTTGTTTTCAGTACGAACAGCTGGGAGCCTGCTAAGAACCTTCCAGCAATATGCATCACATAGTTTCATAAGGTAAGTGGCAGGGGGCAGAGGAACTTCATTTTGATTGGGTTTTGTTGATCTTCATTTGATTGGGTTTTGTTGATCTTCATTTGATTGGGTCTCCTGCTGTCTTCTGTTGCGCTGAGTACGCCCTCAGCTGGCTGCAGTGGGGGGGGGGGGGGGGGGGAGGCAGCTCCCCGCCGGAGGGATCCTCTCCACTCTGCTCTTTTATCTTATACCATGTTCTCTGTTATGTTCTCTTACACCACCTACTGGAGAGTGGGGACAGATGTGTTCTTGGCTGGTTGGCTGGTAGTGGCTGGAGAGTGGAGGACAGATGTGTTCTTGGCTGTTTGGCTGACAGAGCTGTACAGTGTGTGTGGTGTGATGTGACGCCCAGAGACGGCAGAGCTGTACAGTGTGTGTGTGTGTGGTGATGCCGATCAGACGGCAGAGCTGTACAGTGTGTGTGGTGTGATGTGACGCCCAGAGACGGCAGAGCTGTACAGTTTGTGTGTGTGGTGTGATGCCGATCAGACGGCAGAGCTGTACAGTGTGTGTGGTGTGATGTGACGCCCAGAGACGGCAGAGCTGTACAGTGTGTGTGTGTGGTGTGATGCCGATCAGACGGCAGAGCTGTACAGTGTGTGTGGTGTGATGTGACGCCCAGAGACGGCAGAGCTGCACAGTGTGTGTGGTGTGATGTGTCGCCGATCAGACGGCAGAGCTGTACAGTGTGTGTGGTGTGATGTGACGCCGATCAGACGGCAGAGCTGTACAGTGTGTGTGGTGTGATGTGACGCCGATCAGACGGCAGAGCTGTACAGTGTGTGTGGTGTGATGTGACGCCGATCAGACGGCAGAGCTGTACAGTGTGTGTGGTGTGATGTGACGCCGATCAGACGGCAGAGCTGTACAGTGTGTGTGGTGTGATGTGACGCCGATCAGACGGCAGAGCTGTACAGTGTGTGTGGTGTGATGTGACGCCGATCAGACGGCAGAGCTGTACAGTGTGTGTGGTGTGATGTGACGCCCATAGACGGCAGAGCTGCACAGTGTGTGTGGTGTGATGTGTCGCCGATCAGACGGCAGAGCTGTACAGTGTGTGTGGTGTGATGTGACGCCCAGAGACGGCAGAGCTGTACAGTGTGTGTGGTGTGATGTGATGCCTATCAGACGACAGAGCTGTGCAGGGTGTGTGTGTGTGTGTGTGATGTGCCGCCCAGAGACGGCAGAGCTGTACAGTGTGTGTGGTTTGATGTGCCACCCAGAGACGGCAGAGCTGTACAGTGTGTGTGGTGTGATGTGATGCCGATCAGACGGCAGAGCTGTACAGTGTGTGTGGTGTGATGTGACGCCCAGAGACGGCAGAGCTGTACAGTGTGTGTGTGTGTGGTGTGATGCCGATCAGACGGCAGAGCTGTACAGTGTGTGTGGTGTGATGTGACGCCCAGAGACGGCAGAGCTGTGCAGTGTGTGTGGTGTGATGTGATGCCTATCAGACGACAGAGCTGTACAGTGTGTGTGGTGTGATGTGACGCCCAGAGACGGCAGAGCTGTGCAGTGTGTGTGGTGTGATGTGATGCCTATCAGACGACAGAGCTGTACAGTGTGTGGTGTGATGTGACGCCCAGAGACGGCAGAGCTGTACAGTGTGTGTGGTGTGATGTGATGCCCAGAGACGGCAGAGCTGTGCAGTGTGTGTGGTGTGATGTGACGCTGATCAGACGACAGAGCTGTGCAGTGTGTGTGGTGTGATGTGACGCCCTGAGACGGCAGAGCTGTACAGTGTGTGTGGTGTGATGTGATGCCTATCAGACGACAGAGCTGTACAGTGTGTGTGGTGTGATGTGACGCCCAGAGACGGCAGAGCTGTACAGTGCGTGTGGTGTGATGTGACGCCCAGAGACGGCAGAGCTGTACAGTGTGTGTGGTGTGATGTGACGCCCAGAGACGACAGAGCTGTGCAGTGTGTGTGTGGTGTGATGTGATGTGATGCCTATCAGACGACAGAGCTGTACAGTGTGTGTGGTGTGATGTGACGCCCAGAGACGGCAGAGCTGTGCAGTGTGTGTGGTGTGATGTGATGCCTATCAGACGACAGCTGTACAGTGTGTGTGGTGTGATGTGACGCCCAGAGACAGCAGAGCTGTACAGTGCGTATGGTGTGATGTGCCGCCCAGAGACGGCAGAGCTGTACAGTGTGTGTGGTGTGATGTGACGCTCAGAGACGGCAGAGCTGTACAGTGCGTGTGGTGTGATGTGCCGCCCAGAGACGGCAGAGCTGTACAGTGTGTGTGGTGTGATGTGACGCTGATCAGACGACAGAGCTGTGCAGTGTGTGTGGTGGGATGTGACGCCCTGAGACGGCAGAGCTGTACAGTGTGTGTGGTGTGATGTAACGCCCAGAGACGACAGAGCTGTACAGTGTGTGTGGTGTGATGTGATGCCTATCAGACGGCAGAGCTGTACAGTGTGTGTGGTGTGATGTGACGCCCAGAGACGACAGAGCTGTACAGTGTGTGTGGTGTGATGTGACGCCCAGAGACGGCAGAGCTGTACAGTGCGTGTGGTGTGATGTAACGCCCAGAGACGGCAGAGCTGCACAGTGTGTGTGTGGTGTGATGTGATGCCTATCAGACGACAGAGCTGTACAGTGTGTGGTGTGATGTGACGCCCAGAGACGGCAGAGCTGTGCAGTGTGTGTGGTGTGATGTGATGCCTACCAGACGGCAGAGCTGTACAGTGTGTGTGGTGTGATGTGACGCCGATCAGACGACAGAGCTGTGCAGTGTGTGTGGTGTGATGTGCCGCAAATCAGACGACAGAGCTGTACAGTGTGTGTGGTGTGATGTGATGCTGATCAGACGGCAGAGCTGTACAGTGTGTGGTGTGGTGTGATGTGACGCCCAGAGACGGCAGAGCTGTACAGTGTGTGTGGTGTGATGTGATGCCTATCAGACGACAGAGCTGTACAGTGTGTGTGGTGTGATGTGCCGCCCAGAAACGGCAGAGCTGTACAGTGTGTGTGGTGTGATGTAACGCCCAGAGACGGCAGAGCTGTGCAGTGTGTGTGGTGTGATGTGCCGCAAATCAGACGACAGAGCTGTACAGTGTGTGTGGTGTGATGTGATGCCTATTAGACGACAGAGCTGTACAGTGTGTGTGGTGTGATGCCGATCAGACGACAGAGCTGTACAGTGTGTGTGGTGTGATGTGACGCTGATCAGACGGCAGAGCTGTACAGTGTGTGTGGTGTGATGTGACGCCCAGAGACAGCAGAGCTGTACAGTGTGTGTATGTGGTGTGATGCCGATCAGACGACAGAGCTGTACAGTGTGTGTGGTGTGATGTGACGCCCAGAGACGGCAGAGCTGTACAGTGTGTGTGGTGTGATGTGATGCCGATCAGACGGCAGAGCTGTACAGTGTGTGTGGTGTGATGTGACGCCCAGAGACGGCAGAGCTGTACAGTGTGTGTGGTGTGATGTGACGCCCAGAGACGGCAGAGATGTACAGTGCGGGTGGTGTGATGTGGTGCCTATCAGACGACAGAGCTGCACAGTGTGTGGTGTGATGTGACGCCCAGAGACGGCAGAGCTGTGCAGTGTGTGTGGTGTGATGTTATGTCTATCAGACGGCAGAGCTGTACAGTGTGTGTGGTGTGATGTGACGCCGATCAGACGACAGAGCTGTGCATTGTGTGTAGTGTGATGTGCCGCAAATCAGACGACAGCTGTACAGTGTGTGTGGTGTGATGTGCCGCCCAGAGACTGCAGAGCTGTGCAGTGTGTGGTGTGATGTGCCGCCCAGAGACGGCAGAGCTGTACAGTGTGTGTGGTGTGATGTGATGCCCAGAGACGACAGAGCTGTACAGTGTGTGGTGTGATGTGCCGCCCAGAGACGGCAGAGCTGTACAGTGTGTGTGGTGTGATGTGATGCCCAGAGACGACAGAGCTGCACAGTGTGTGTGGTGTGATGTGATGCCCAGAGACGGCAGAGATGTACAGTGCGGGTGGTGTGATGTGATGCCCAGAGACGGCAGAGCTGTACAGTGTGTGTGGTGTGATGTGACGCCCAGAGACGGCAGAGCTGTGCAGTGTGTGTGGTGTGATGTGATGCCCAGAGACGGCAGAGCTGTGCAGTGTGTGTGGTGTGATGTGATGCCCAGAGACGGCAGAGCTGTGCAGTGTGTGTGGTGTGATGTGACGCCGATCAGACGACAGAGCTGTACAGTGTGTGTGGTGTGATGTGCCGCCCAGAGACGGCAGAGCTGTGCAGTGTGTGTGGTGTGATGTGTCGCCGATCAGACGGCAGAGCTGTACAGTGTGTGTGGTGTGATGTGGCGCCCAGAGACGGCAGAGCTGTACAGTGTGTGTGGTGTGATGTGACGCCCAGAGACGACAGAGCTGTACAGTGTATGGTGTGATGTGACGCCCAGAGACGGCAGAGCTGTACAGTGTGTGTGGTGTGATGCCGATCAGACGAAATAGCTGTACAGTGTGTGGTGTGATGTGACGTCCAGAGACGGCAGAGCTGTACAGTGTGTGTGTGGTGTGATGTGACGCCGATCAGAAATAATAGCTGTACAGTGTGTGTGGTGTGATGTGCCGCCCAGAGACTGCAGAGCTGTGCAGTGTGTGTGGTGTTATGTGACGCCCAGAGACGGCAGAGCTGTACAGTGTGTGTGGTGTGATGTGACGCCCAGAGACGGCAGAGCTGTACAGTGTGTGTGGTGTGATGTGATGCCCAGAGACGGCAGAGCTGTGCAGTGTGTGGTGTGATGTGACACCCAGAGACGGCAGAGCTGTACAGTGTGTGTGGTGTGATGTGGTGCCTATCAGACGACAGAGCTGTACAGTGTGTGGTGTGATGTGACGCCAAGAGACGGCAGAGCTGTACAGTGTGTGTGTGGTGTGATGTGTCGCCGATCAGACGGCAGAGCTGTACAGTGTGTGTGGTGTGATGTGACGCTCAGAGACGGCAGAGCTGTACAATGTGTGTGGTGTGATGTGACGCCGATCAGACGGCAGAGCTGTACAGTGTGTGTGGTGTGATGTGACGCCCAGAGACGGCAGAGCTGTACAGTGTGTGTGGTGTGATGTGACGCCCAGAGACGGCAGAGCTGTACAGTGTGTGTGGTGTGATGTGCCGCCGATCAGACGATAGAGCTGTACAGTGTGTGGTGTGGTGTGATGTGACGCCCAGAGACGACAGAGCTGTACAGTGTGTGTGGTGTGATGTGACGCCCAGAGACGGCAGAGCTGTACAGTGTGTGTGGTGTGATGTGCCGCCGATCAGACGATAGAGCTGTACAGTGTGTGGTGTGATGTGACGCCCAGAGACGGCAGAGCTGTGCAGTGTGTGTTTGTGGTGACAGCTGGTCGGTGTATTGATATGTGTGGTGTCCTCGCTACCTGTCGTCTGACCGTGGTCGTCAAATTGACCATGCAGTCGTCGCGCCCTTAAGCCCCAACAAACAAACAAACTGACCGTGGTCGTGGTATGTCCAGGAGAGCTGTGTGTGGAGGAGGACCTCTGTGGCCGTCCCCGTTCGTCTGACCGTGGTATGTTCAGGAGAGCTGTGTGTGGAGGAGGACCTCTGTGGCAGGGTATCGTCTGACCTGACCTGTGTGTGTGTCTTCCACAACCGGTGGTGCCCCCAGCCGGTGGTGGCGGGGAAGAGAACCGTCTGACTTGACCTGACCGGTGTGCGTCCTGTGTTACAGCTACCAGTAGCGGCGCGTCCTGGTGGTGGTGATCAGGCCAGATCTTCCCTCCGAAGCCGCGGCGACGGTTCAGATCTGATGCCCGCCGGTGACGATCCAGATTTGCCCTCCGGAGCAGGCGATCGAACTGGGGCCTGAACGAACGTCAGCTGCGCACCGTGGCCAGTGGTTACGTGCGCGCTGGAGCACGCCGCGGCCGCATGGCTGCCGGCGACGCTGGACAAAGTGCTGGAGCTACGTGGTGTAAAGTCAAAGAGTAATGCAAGAGGTACGGTACGGGGTGCAAGTGATGGTGCAAGTGAATTGATGATACCGGGTTCAAGTGATGCAAGTGAATGTGACTGATGTGAGTGAATTGATAATGCTTTGCACATTTTATCGGCGTTATTCGATTTGGTAACCTGTATTACCAAATCGAATAGCTTACGAGCTTAGCTATATCAAATATTGCTTTAAATATTAATGTCTGCCGTGTGTCCAGTATCCACTCGTGCGCTGTTTATGACGTCTGCCATGGCGGTCGTGGTACCAATTGAACGTCCGCCTTGTGTTGGCAATTACACCGTCGTCCGCTATCTTACCCACGCTCTTGGCGGCTGTAACGTGGTTAAGGGTCGTGCTGTGAGGGATCGGGTCCTGTGCCCTCTCTGTCCTCCGACTGGCGTTACTCGCAAACACCGTTTCTTGTTCGGAAATACAGCTTGGTATGGTAAAGCTGCTGAATCTGTTCTGTGCTGTTGCTGCTTGACTAGGTATACACCAATACCTGCAGTATAATGCGACTGAGACGCAGTAAGGTGGGAGCTCCAAATACAGCCTAAGACGAGTATCGAGTAATTCGACGTCGATCGTAGTATAGTAACAAATGCCATATACATTTTGTATGACTTATGAACATTAATATAACAACGAAAAATATTGTGAGGTTTTGTAAATTAACAAAGTGTAAACAATATGCTCCAGATGGGCTTACAATAGCAAAATACACAGGCGACACTTTGGATGGTCGGGCGACACTTAGACCGCATCCGATTAAGTTGGGCGAGGTGGCACCGCGAGAGAATCTTCTCTCCAGTCAAAAATACCCCCATGGGCGACATATTGGATGCTCTCAAATTAATTTACCGAGCCCGGGATCCAATCTGTCGCCCGGCATCCAAACTGTCGCCTAAAATTAAGATATTCGATCCAAACTGTCGCATTTTGAGCAGTCGGAAACGCCATGCACTATACCTGTGAAAAGTGTACGTACATGGCAAATTCAGACCATTTCCAATATCTCTGAACTTTCCTGAATCCATAGATATTGCATTTTGCTTCGTATGTGTCGATCATGCATTCATATCGGCAAGGCAAGAGATCGATGTAATCAACAGCCAAACTGTCGCCAAGTGATCCAATCTGTCGCACTAAAATAACCTAACCTAACCTAACCTAGCCTCACCTCACCTCACCTCACCTCACCTCACCTCACCTCACCTCACCTCACCTCACCTCACCTCACCTCACCTCACCTCACCTCACCTCACCTAACCTAACCTAACCTAACCTAACCTAACCTAACCTAACCTAACCTAACCTAACCTAACCTAACCTCACCTCACCTCACCTCACCTCACCTCACCTCACCTAACCCTTGGAGCCAGTTTACATATTTTTAAAGAAGTCCATCGGCCGAAGCCCGAAATCCTCAATATGTTGTGACGTTTTGGTGATATTAAGTCATTTACGGTGATAAAGTTAGTTATTCGGTGATGGGATTAATGTATTGCCTTACTAAAATAATGTTGTTTGGTTCTCGCCTAATTTGTTTGCCTTGTGCATGGGTGGAGAATCCTATAGGGCAGCCCCGGCTGCGGCCGGGGCAACCTCAAAGTTGCCTCGGCGGGGCCGGGGCAGCCATTTTTGAGAGACCTTTTTTTGCAAGACCTTAGTTATTATTTAAAAAGAATAAAGAAACGCAAATATAATCCCAGCATAAAAATGCATACTTGGTACGACTATCTGTGACAAATATGGGTAAAATTGCGCTTTCGGTGCGCTTTCGAAATGGGGGGGGGGGGGGGGGGGGGGGTAGTCAAAGGAGGCTGAGCCTTGCCAACTTTGTCTTAGTGAACACCTCGGGCAGGTCAGAAAACTTATATATTTTCGGGGGAGGCACAGTTGGGGTCGCTATCTCCGGTCTAAAAGAGGCATATTGTCCGATCTAAAGGGGTGCCGCCGGCACTCACGACTCAAGGGGCGCCACCAGCACTCGAGAGTGGTACCTTCGGTGTCCAGACGCCCAGGAGAGGCGCCCTCAATCGTGATTCCCCCCGCATGTCCATGAAGTTAGCGACGGATTCGGATTCGAATTCAGCATCGAGTAGCGATTCGCTTCACAATGGGGTGACAGGTCAATTGGGACACGCTGATCACGAAATGGCATTCATTTTGACATTCACGGTAATCTTAGCCGAAGTTATTGTCCGATCGCCAAAATAATGGTCTCATTCGATTACTCGGGTCAGTATATAGCCGTAGCCTTCGCAACCTCACTCGTAGCAAATGACATTGGCCCTCAATTTCAAGATCAATGGCGATTGGATGATAACTTCGGGTCGTTTTGAGTCCTTTGACCTTGAAATTGAGGGTCAAGGTCATTTTCCACGAGTGAAGTTGCAAAGGTTACGGCAGATACTGACCCGAGGAATCTAATGAGACCATTATTTTGGCAATCGGCTTCTAACTTCGGGTCGTTTTGCGCCGCCCCGTCATATGGCCTTGAAAATGAGGGTCAATGTCATTTGCCACGAGTGAGTTTGCGAAGCACTAGATATTATCCCGAGGAATCGAATGAGACCATTATTTTGGCGATCGGACAATAACTTCGGGTTATTTGTCCTTTGACCTTGAAAATGAGGGTCAAGGTCATTTGCCTCCAGTGAGGTTTCGAAAGCTGCGCCTAGATATTGGCTCGAGGAATAGAATGATACCATTATTTTGTTTTGCGATCGGACAATAACTTCGGCTCGTTTTGAGCCACCCCGTCCTTTGACCTTGAAGATTATTTTAAAGATGACCTTGAATGTCAAAATGAATGTCATTTGCGTGATCAGCGTGCCCTAATTAAACTGTTCCCACATTTTGAAGCAAATCGCTACTCGACGCTGAATTCGAATCCGATTCCGTCACTAACTTCACGGACCGCCACGTGCCACGTGCCCCCTAGAGCCCCTTGGTTGCGCCCCTGTCCTCGGCCGGGGCAACTTTGAAAACAATTATCCACCCATGGCCTTGTGAGTTGTGGGAAATATCAAATATGTTATAAGTATTTTTATATCTCACTGTAATATATAAAAGGACCGGACCTGGACCATCACCAGGTGGAGGTGCCTTTCTTGCAAGAAATGGCTAGTTGCTGAATCACACCATTTATGTACAACCTTAATATTGATATTGGCTGATTATTGTTGTGTGAGCTACCATGAGGTAGTCTTTGCCTACTTTGACCCAACATGATACTTTCAATTTGTTTAAGATTGCACACCTCGCTGTTCCTGGCCAATGCTTTCTGTTCAATTTCTGTACAATCTATAGGTTTCTGCCAGATTGGTTTCCCAGTCTTATGAAGACAATGGGTAGGTAGGTTACTAGCTGTGAAGGATGGAAAGTGGAAACCCTTGAATGGATACTTGATAGTAGGTTGTTTACCCTTAAGATATTTATAATTATGGTTGTGCCTAGTGAGTAGTGTATCTAAATTGTAATTGTGGATTCATTTTTTTGTCCCTTTTCAGATTACACCACAGTCCACAAGTTAAACATGCCGTCACATTGTGCTGTCAGGTGAATCGTGGGCTGGCAAGAAGCATAAGCGCAAGGAAATGGATCTCGCTTTTTTTCGCCTTCCTAAAGAGAAGATGATCTGGGCAGCATGGGTGCACAAGTGTGCCAGGGCAGACCTATTTAATGGCGAAAATTATTATTTCTGCTCTGAGCACTTTGTGGAGGAAGATTATGATGCCTCATATAATAAAGATAACTTTCGTTCCTGACACCAAACCGAAGCTCAGAATTGATGCAATCCCTTCTAAAAATCTTCCAGCATCCATCTCAAGGTATTGCACTTGTGGCATCAGCATCAGTAAAATAGTTTGCATCTTCCATTCTTTTAAGTACTTGCTTGGGTGCTTGGTGAATTATTGCCTGCATATATAAGGTACCTTTACCATTGTTTGTCATGCTTATTGTACACACTACTTTTTATTGACATTTGCATTAATTAATGTACAGTTAGTACTTGTAAGCTTTTCAATGTTTCCTGTGTACCATCTATCACTTAGCATCAAGGCAGCAGAATGCTAGGATCATAGATGTCAAATTGAGTTATATAATTGAAAGATTGAGCTGATTGTCTGGATGAGCCGATTGTCAAAATCGCTGTTCTGGACGTGGTCGATCGAGGTCATTCACTTGACCTGGAATGTCACTCGTTGACCCGAAACCTAAAAAAATGCATACCGCTAGATTCCAAACATGACAGGCAACATGTTGGTTCTTACCGCGTTGCTCTATGTTGCTTGGTTTGGAAGTTAACCGGGGGTCTTTTTAGGACCCCCCGTAGGGCGAAGGTGAAAAACCTCCATTAGGGCGAGGGTTAACATGAATTTTGACATAGTATGTAATATGTATTGATTGTCTTGGAAGAGATTGGTGTTTGCCAATTCAATAAATATTTGCTTGTGTGTCACACACAATACAAATGGGATGCAGTTTAATAGCCTATAATTGGAGGTGTCAAAGAGAGGTGATATGTTTTGTCACACCATGTTGAAATTAGTGCATATAGCTACATCCCTGCATTTATTTACCAATGTGTTGCATATCTACAGGAAGACAGACAACTCAGTGGAGGCGTGCCGGACTCTGGTGTCAGTGGAGGCATGACGGACTCTGGAGGCAGTGAAGGCGTGCTGGACTGGAGACAGTGGAGGCACGCCGGTCACTGGTGGCAGTGGAGTCGTGGCCGGACTCAGGTGGCAGTGGAGGCGTGCTGGACTCCGTCGGCAGTGGAGGCGTGCCGGACTCTGGAGGCAGTGGAGGCGTGCCGGACTCTGGTGGCAGTGGAGGCGTGCTGGACTCCGTAGGCAGTGGAGGCGTGCTGGACTCCGTCGGCAGTGGAGGCGTGCCGGACTCTGGTGGCAGTGGAGGCGTGCCGGACTCTGGTGCCAGTGGAGGCGTGCTGGACTCCGTCGGCAGTGGAGGCGTGCCGGACTCTGGAGGCAGTGGAGGCGTGCCGGACTCTGGTGGCAGTGGAGGCGTGCCGGACTCGGGTGGCAGTGTCGCCTCCACCTGCGGCTCAGGTAGTTGAATGCCGCTCGCGCTGAGATCAAGGCACAGGAAAGAGCAGCGAACCAGGTTCGCCAGCACAGCCGGAGCTCCGAGTGATCTGGCGAAGCTCCAAGTCATTGCTGACCTGTCACCATCTGTCGCTAAACGGCCGCTGCGCGACCGCATACAGACCGCTGTCCTGGCGTCTTCTTCCGCCGCCCTGCCGCTGCCCTGTCGCTGCCATGGCGTCGTCTTCCGCCGCCCCGCCGCTGTCCTTCCGTAGCCCGGCCGCCGCCGCTGGCGAGAGTGAGCAGACGTCTTCGCAAAGGAGGCCAGCGCCCTCCTCCAACAATATACGCCCATCGACGTCGCCACCACCCAGAAGGCCGTCTCCCGATCCGCCACCTCCACCTGGCATCGATCATGGCCTGGCGAGCGGTACAAGGATCATGAAACCCGCCAGCGGGGCCGGTCGGCGACGGCGACCGTCTCGCTACGGTGGACATCCGGCAGCTCCGAACCGGGCACTGGAGCGGCTCGGAGCAGAACCTCCACCGGATCGGCCGCTGACCTACGCTCGGCTGAGGGCAGTGCAGCGCCGAGGGATGTCCCGCCGCCCTGTGCCGGCTATGCAGAGAAGAGGCTGACACCGCGGCACGTGCTGCAGCGGTGCCCCGCCCTGGTCAGAGCTCGCCTCCGGCACCTGGGCGTCATCCACCCGGACCAGACTACCCTGTGCGATGCCGGTGTGGTAGCGGCCTTGACCGCCGGATTCCGCGCCCAACTGAGCCGCAATGGCTACACCCGGCCGGGATGCGAGCCGGAGGGAGAAACGAACGAACGAGAGTTGTATTCTGGCATGTCGCTGTCCGCCGCCGAAGGATGTGGCGAGATTAGCACTCTCGCCTGTCTGGTCTGCCGCTGTTAGCATCGAGGTAGGGGGGCGAGAACGACAATGCCGTGCCGTGTGTGCCACAGTATGTTGCTTTGTGCCAATGTGTGCCGCTGTCGGGTGGGGGTGGGGGGCGAGAGCAGCACTCTGAACTGCCTCCGTCTACTGCTTTGTGCCACTGCGTGACTGTCTGCCTCTGTGTGTGACTGTCTGCCGCTGTGTGCCACTGAGGGCGGAGGCGAGAGCCGCACTCTGCCCTGCTGCTGTCTTGACACAAGCTCTGTCTACCGTAACTAAACACACCCCGTCTGTCTGAGAAGGATCCCAGTCTGTCATGACACTCGGAGGGGTGTCACACCCGTCTGGAAACTATGTGAGACGTGCTGGCCACCTTGAGCAGTGTTGCAAAATACATATTCGCTCTTCTTGTGTCGGAATATGGACAGCTGATTAAATGAACCGTAGCTTGATGATTCGTAAAAAAAGTGTATCACAGATATCGAATGATGACAGTTTGTTGAAGTACGGATGTACAACACCAAATTATATCCCACGAACTAGATTTGGCGGCCGACCGATACTTGGCTCCACAAGCGGGACGCGGGGAAGAGACGCCCAGTGACGTCACACAGCGGTCGGGGCAGAATGTAAACAAATCGCCTGGTGACGCTACCTTCTTAAAGACATAAAGACATAAATTTTCAGTACAACAAAGAGCCTCATGGGCCCGTCCTAGGTTGTACGGCACACATGGACGTGAACGGCACACATGTGACAACGGACATGAACGGCCACATACATTGCCTCGCAGGACACCATATCATGTAATACACACTAACCATTTTCAGAATTTAACATCCAGTACATATACATCGTTAACAAATACATCGTCCTGCACACACGAACCTCAGAATTTAGCAATCTACATTCACAAGACATTCAATCCATACAAACGTTGTAATTACACTAGTCCCACACATACACAATCTTCCTTCTAAAAATAATCCCTTTCTTGTAAGCAACCTATTTCAATTAGTTATGTTCTTATGTATATTCACATATGTGTATCACTATAACTAAGACTAATCCCAGGAATATTTATAAACAAAACCCTTTCCCGCAAAATATTTGTCGAGCCCAGCTTTGAAAGAAACTAATGTGGCTGCACTGATTACATCACCTGGTAAATTGTTCCAATGGCTCACAGCCCTTCTACTGAAAAACGACTGTCTTAATCTAGTCCTGCTTTGTTTAACAATAAGTTTATACTGATGGCATCGCCCTCTTTTCTCTCTATCAAAATCAAACAAGTTCTTTAAATACCCAATCTGTTGACCATTTACAAACTTAAAAACTTCAATGAGATTCCCCTCAATCTTCTGTATTTAAGTGAGAACATATCCAATGTTTTAAGCCTATCCTCATATTCTAAATTACTAATACCGTTAACCATTTTCGTTGCCCGTTTTTGTACCCTTTCTAGTAACCAACAATCTTTCTCATACGTTGGAGACCAAGCTTGAACACAGTACTCTAAATGTGGTCTAACAAATGCACAATACAGTTTAGTTATCACCTCAGCACTTTTATAAGAAACATTCCAGTAAATGGCACCAAGCATCCTTAGCGCCTGTTTTCTAGCTTTGGTTACCTGGTCAGATGCAGACAGCTTACTGTTAACTATTACCCCTAGGTCCCTTTCCATTACCGTCTGTGACATCTCCTGTCCCCCCATTTTGTACGAAGTTCTTCTTTTTACTCGGCCTGCATGCATAACTTTACATTTGTTAATATTAAATTCCATTTGCCATGTTTCTGACCACTCAACCAACCTATCCAGATCCGACTGGAAAAGATCCTGGTCGTTATCTCTCCTAATAACCCTGAAAACTTTAAGATTGTCAGCAAATTTTAACACTTTACTGTCTACACCATTCTCGATTGTATTAATGAATATTAAAAATAACAATGGGCCTAAAACTGAGCCTTGAGGCACCCCACTACGCACATCTCTCCATTCAGATTTGACCCCATTTAGTAAAACTCTTTGCCGCCGTCCTGAGAGCCAAAACTCGATCCAATCAAGCGCTTTGCCGCTTATTCCGTGGCTTTTCAGTTGTAATCCTAATATTTTATGGGGAACCTTATCAAAAGCTTTACTAAAATCAAGATACGATACATCAAGCTGTTCACCCCTATCAAAACTATCGGTTGCCACATCCAAAAACTGCAGAAGGTTGGTCAAGCACGAATAACCCTTCCTGAAGCCATGCTGATTTTCTTATAGGGCCTTGGCTGATAGTAGGTAAATGCATTGGGTGGGCTACACTGGCACATCACGCAGATCTCGGATGAAACGTCAAGGAAATTCCGCAGACACGTCACGGACGGAACGATGAAAAGTTCAAAATTCTGAACTTGTCGTGTTTTCCGAGATTGCGTATTGCAGGGTTTTTATCATTTTGCTTGATTTCGCTTATTGTGGTCTATACTAGACCTTAACTTGAATCATTTGTGCTGAGTATCGTGGCGGAAGATGAATGAAGAAGCGTTTGAGCAAATTGTGAGTGTTGAAACTTGTGTTGAAGCTGGTAGATATTTATGGAGTGGTTTATCTAAAAATCCATTTTCCTTGCGTGATTTGCTTGACCGGCAGATCTCGGACGTCTAGGAAGTTCTGCAAACACGGAGGACACTCGCATAATTTCCTTGACAAATCACGCATAGTGTAGCCTGGGCAAGGCTGTATAAACCAGGTAGAACACTCCGGCCGAAAAAGTGGTGGCAAACACTAATTTAGTAGCCGCGACCCGGAGTCGCTGTGACGTAGAAGGCGGGGGACGCGGCCGGCCGGCCGCCATACACAACATTAGTGCGCGCGTGCCTGAAGCTTAGATCGCGCTTAGTTTCTTTGTTTACCGGTCGATTGCAAAACTGTAAATGTAATATGTCACAAATAAACCGATCTGCTGAATCCCGCTGAAAACAATGCAATCAGGCCAATATTTGCTGTTATATCTGCGCAAAGTTCAACGATTAGGTACGGCCCATACACAAAGTTGCGCCCTACGCGCGCTTGGTGGGTGCGACATGGGCCGACCGCCGCTCGAAATGATGATAAGTGTATCTTTGATGTCATTACCCGGCGTGGAAAATGTGAATGTATCGCAATGAATTGCCTATGGAGACAAACCTCATCAAATATATTGTATTTGTTTGGCATTGCTATTCCTTCTCGTGACATAGTACAGTCACGGATCCAATATTTCGGTCAGGGGGGGGGGGCGCCACATACAAAAAGTTGCGCCCTACGCGCGCTTG
The DNA here is from genome assembly GCA_036785665.1 of Chirona hameri. Taxonomy (NCBI): domain Eukaryota; kingdom Metazoa; phylum Arthropoda; class Thecostraca; order Balanomorpha; family Balanidae; genus Chirona; species Chirona hameri. The sequence goes on from JAXIVJ010004813.1 coordinate 26,937, forward strand.
GTGGGCGCGACATGGGCACGATCCGGACTCGGGGGGGGGGGGGGGGGGGTGGCTTGGGGCTCCCTAGCGCCTGCTAAACTTTTCTTGTAGGTGAATCTTCGGGAAATTTATGAAATGGTATAGGATCTGAATCGTGATCTTGATCAACTTTTTTTGGCATGTCAGTCGTTGCTGCACCCCCGACGGCGCAAAAAGGCATGTCCTGTAACTCATAAGTTACATTATTATCATTTATTGTATAGTCATTACTAGACACTTGGCAATTTGTGCTCATTAGTGCAAGCCACCCATAGCACAGGACCAGTAGCATTAAGCACTGGCGGATCCAGGGGGGGGGGCATTTAGGGCGGCCGCCCCCCCCCCCCCCCCCAAGCCCAAAGTGGCCTGTTTGCCCCCCCCCCCAAAGGTTCACTCAAAAGTGACCGTTAATGACTAAACGATACCTTATTTTTTATCTTTGTGATAAAAGTAATTCTTTGGTGAAAAAATATGGAAGTAATTTGGTAGCAATCGACATAGGCAAAAGAAACATTAGTGGCGCAAGACACAATCCGAAGGCTAGGACATATATAAGCGTTGTCTGAAGCACGGTAAATACAAGGCCATATATAGGAGGTAGAGTCATTCGGCGATTCTGTGTGATCATGACGTCAGAGCGTGACGTCATGTGGATCCATCGGCCTCCTCCGCCATTGCAGTTAATGCTATTTCGGGAGAAATATATATCATCTAACTCGGAAAGTAAAAATGTTACGAAAAAGGAAAAGACAGCGTTGAAAAGCTCAAAACAAGGCAAATAGAAATCTTCTGGATCATTTTAGGCCCAGATCAATATTGAGGTCACTAGAGGTCATCAAAGGTCAGGGCCTTGTTTACGGTCCCCCAGCGGTTCGGCGGTCACCGGCTCTAAGCCCCGCCCCTTCGATGAAATTTTGATTTGACCTAAACCACATGGAATTTGTATGAATCGACGTGTTCTGACGAGGCGAACACGATGACATCAAAATCATTGCTGTATCTATATTTGTCAAGAAGTTATTTGCGAAAAACAGTTTTAACCGACTGCAGACGACATGCGCCAGAATTGACTACTGGGGTGACGTCATAAGTAGAAGTGGACACGTTACGGAGATAGGGATGACACCCCCCTGGGTAAATATAATACTTCTGAAGGTAAGTTTGGCCATGTGCGTCAAGTCAGCGTCGTATTCGTATTCGTTTTCAACATCGAGTTCTGATTTTCCCCAAACTTAGCATATGGGTAGATCTCATCGAGTTATGCACGAATATGCACTCCGTTTTGACCTAGGACAAATGGTTTGACCTCCAGAGGTCACTGAAATGTCATCGCACGGGGTACCCTCTAACTGTTTCGTTTACCGTCCGATTTAATCGCAACGGGGCTCAAACGACTCGCCGGCACCCCAGCTTGCGTCAGAAAAAAACAAACAAAAAAAATCACCTAGAGGTCAAAGGTCCAGGTCACGGGGACGAATACGAGATTTTAAGCTTCGATACCAGCTTGTGTACCCGATAGTTTTCTACGTTTACCGTCCGATTTGCTCGCAATGGGCAAAAAGGGACTCGCCGGCACGCTAGCTTGCGTCAGGAAAAACAAAAAGTCATCCAGAGGTCAAAGGTCAAGGTCACGGGGACGAATACGAGATTTTAAGCTTCGGTACCAGCATGGTGTACCCTCTAGTTTTTTCGTTTACCGTCCGATTTGCTCGCAATGGGCAAAAAGGGACTCGACGACACCCCACCTTACGTCAGGAAGAAACAAAAAATCACCTTTAGGTAAAAGGTCAAGGTCACGGGGACGAATACGAGATTTTAAGCTTCGGTACCAGATTGTGTACCCTCTACTTTTTTCGTTTATCGTCTGATTTGCTCGCAATAGGCAAAAAGAGATTCGCCGGCACCCCAGCTTGCGTCAGGAAAAACAAAACATCACCTAAAGGTCAAGGTCACGGGGACGAATACGAGATTTTAAGCTTCGGTACCAGCTTGTGTACCCTCTAGTTTTTTTTCGAGATTGTAAGCTCCGGTACCGAAGCTTAACATCTCAGAGTATTCGTCCCCGTGACCTTGACCTTTGACCTCTAGGTGATGTTTTGTTTTTCCTGACGCAAGCTAACGTGCCGGCGAGTCCCTTTTTGCCCATTGCGAGCAAATCGACGGTAAAAGAAAAAAACTAGAGGGTACACAAGCTGGTACCGAAGCTTAAAATCTCGTATTCGTCCCCGTGACCTTGACCTTTGACCTCTAGGTGATGTTTTGTTTTTCCTGACGCAAGCTAAGGTGCCGGCGAGTCCCTTTTTGCCCATTGCGAGCAAATCGGACGGTAAACGAAAAAAAAAACTAGCGGGTACACCATGCTGGTACCGAAGCTTAGAATCTCGTATTCGTCCCCGTGACCTTGACCTTTGACCTCTGGATGACTTTTTGTTTTTCCTGACGCAAGCTAACGTGCCGGTGAGTTCCTTTTTGCCCATTGCGAGCAAATCGGATTGTAAACTAAAAAAAACTAGAGGGTACACCATGCTGGTACTGAAGCTTAGAATCTCGTATTCGTCCCCGTGACCTTGACTTTTGACATCTGGATGATGTTTTGTTTTACCTGACGCAAGCTGGAGTGCCAACGAGTCCCTTTTTGCCCATTGCAAGCAAATCGGACGGTATACGAAAGAACTAGAGGGTACACAAGCTGGTACCGAAGCTTAAAATCTCGTATTCGTCCCCGTGACCTTGACCTTTGACCTCAATGTGATTTTTTGTTTTTCCTGACGCAAGCTAGGGTGCCAGCGAGTCCTTTTTTCCATTGCGAGCAGATCGGACGGTAAACGAAAAAAAACTAGAGGGTACACAAGCTGGTACCGAAGCTTAAAATATCGTATTCGTCCCCGTGACCTTGACCTTTGACCTCTATGTGATTTGTTGTCCGAACCCGCGGGGGGGGGGGGGGGAGGGCAGAATCTTCCCCTCCCTGATTTTCTCAATAACCTGAAAACTATGATAGATATCAACGTAAAACTTTCAGTACCTTATCCTGCATCAAGTCTAAATCTTCTCACCAACTAAATGCAATTGATGTAGTATTTTGGGAGATAATGACGTTTTAATGACGTCATGTCATGCCATTTTTGGTGGAAAAACGATAAATGTTTGGCAAATCGTAGAAATCAGAGTTTTCAAGCAAATTGCAAATAAAACACGCGAAAAGAAGGGAAAAGACATTTTCTTCAAAATGGCTCTCGGATTTCCATTTTTTTTTAACCCCAATTTTTGTTGTGAATTTGAAAAGTGAATTTCTTATGCTCGAATACCAAAATAAGGTAACCGGCCCAAATCCGCGGAGAAAAAAAAATGGGGGTACCTTTTTGCCACAAAAAGTTGCCCCCCCCCCCAAAACCGACGGCTGGATCCGCCAGTGGCATTAGGTACTACTCAGTGGCGGCGGATAAGGGGGGGCAGCTGTAGAGGAGGCAGCTGTCCGCCCACTCAAGAAGTTGGGGGAGGGAAACATATGATTTTGCCTCCCCCATAAATTTGTAAGAGACTAGAAAATCCATACTCCAAGAAGTTGGTTCGATTTTTCCTTTTGACCGAAAAAAAATGACACAGGGCTTCGATGTGCCCCCAGCCAGCCTGATGGGCCCTCTAAGGCCGACATAAGGCCCTCAGTCGGCCTGAGGGGGACCCTCGGTAGGCCATGAGGGGGCCCTCAGAAGGCCTGAGACTTCAACATTGGCCTGTCCGACGTTCCTTTTGCGACCATTTAGAGGCCCTGCAAAATATAGTGGCCTAAATCCGAGGAGATACCATTTCGCGTTTTTTTAGGGGGCGTTTGGTCGTGGGAGGGGCCCTTTTGCCGAAGGGACACTCTGGGTTTCTTTGCCACCATCCGCAAATAAGATCCGCCGCCACTGGTAGTTGGTACTACTCATAATGGTGTCTCAAAACCTAAGTAATACCGATATCAGTCACATTGGTATGGATTTTCTAGTCTGTTTATATAAGGTGACACAATCTATGGGTTTACGTCCTTGAAAAATACAAAAATATAGCTAACCTACTCCTACAGCCTCTTATGTCGAAGATGTCCTCATCTAAAGAACGCACAGATTTGGGTGTACATTTTTAGCTTATGAGGTATTCTGGGAAAATACTGCTATGTTGACAGATACAATTATTATGTCGACTTTCATATGCACATTTAAATATTGTCTTACGCTTCATAAAAATAAGTAAATGCTTAAAAATGCACACGCACTCACGCCCGTACATTGCCAGCGAACCAATATGGCGAACCCGTTGAAATGTAAGCAAATGATTCTCCCCCGCCTTCACATCGACCAATCACCATCGAGGTTGCTAAGACTAATTAGTCAACACTAGCTGATAGCCAAATATAGCTTATGAGCAGATCCAATAAACACGACCAAGATGCTGGAAGCTGCTCGCGTTGTCACACTTTTTACCAATGTTGAAGGAGCGGAGCACACCCCCTTGAGCCTGGGCCGGGGGTCCAAAGTCCATATGGCAGCACGGCGTACATTTTCCTACTAGGCCATAGGGTTACGTGTGTAAAGTTAGCAGCAGTTCGATATTCGGATATTCAGCAGATATTCGGAAATCGACGACCCCTTCGATTTCGCTCAAATTTTGCACACAGGTAGCCAATCGCCTCCTAAACATCCCCTTAGAAGGATTTTGCGATGCATCTTATCGTAAGGCCTCTAGAGGCCAAATAGGGTTCATGGGGAAAATCTACGACCCCTTCGATTTCGCTCAAATTTTGCACACAGGTAGCCAATGACCTGCTAAACATCACCCTAAAAGGATTTTGCGATGCATCCTATAGTAAGGCCTCTATAGAGGCCAAATAGGTTCATGGGGAAAATCGAGGACCCCTTCGATTACGCTTAAATTTTGCACACAGGTAGCCAATGGCCCCCTGAACATCCCCTAGAAGGCTTTTGCGATGCATCCCATAGTAAGGCCTCTAGAGGCCAAATAAGGTTCATGGCGAAAATCGACGACCCCTTCGATTTCGCTGACATCTGGACATCTGACATCGACATCGTAGACATCTGGGCAGATATTAGAAAAATCGACGACGTCTTCGATTGCGCTAAATTTTTGCACTTAGGTAACCAATGGCTACCTAAACATCGCCTTAAAAGGATTTTGCAATGCATCCAATACTTAAGCATCTAGAGGTCAAAATAGAGGCCTGGGCAGATATTATACAAATCAACGACCCCTTCGATTTCGCTCAAATTTGGTGCAAATGTAGCAAATGACCACCCAACATCAACGCCAAAAGCGTTGGACGATGCATCCCATAGTTAAGCGTCTAGAGGTCAAAATAGACATCTGGGCAGATATTCGAAAAATCGACGACCCCTTCGATTTCGCTCAAATTTGGTGGAAATGTACCAAATGACCACCCAACACCAACCCTAAAAGTATTGTGTGATGCATCCCATAGTTAGACCTCTAGAGGTCAATATAGAGGTCTGGGCAGATATTCGAAAAATCGACGACCCCTTCGATTTCGCTCAAATTTGGTGAAAATGTACCAAATGACCACCCAACATCAACACCAAAAGGGTTGTACGATGCATCCCATAGTTAAGCGTCTAGAGGTCAACATAGACGTCTGGGCAGATATTCGAAAAATCGACGACCCCTACGATTTCGCTTAAATGTTGCAACATAGGTAGCCAATGGCTACCTAAACATCGCTCTAGAAGTATTTTGAGATGCATCCCATACTGAAGAGTCTAGTGGTCAAAATAGACGTCTGAGCAGATATTAGAATAATCGACGACCCCTTCCATTTCGCTAAATTTTTGCACATAGGTAACCAATGGCTACCTAAACATCGCCTTAAAAGAATTTTGCAATGCATCCAATACTTAAGCATCTAGAGGTCAAAATAGAGGCCTGGGCAGATATTCGCAAAATCGACGACCCCTTCGATTTCGCTCAAATTTGGTGGAAATGTACCAAATGGCCACCCAACACCAACCCTAAAAGTATTGTGTGATGCATCCCATAGTTAGACGTCTAGAGGTCAATATAGAGGTCTGGGCAGATATTCGAAAAATCGACGACCCCTTCGATTTCGCTCAAATTTGTTACAAAGGTAGCAAATGCCAACCCAACACCAACCCGAAAAGGATTTTGCGATGCATCCCATAGTTAAGCGTCTAGATGTCAATATAGAGGCATGGGCAGTAGGGTGTGTCATCAGTCACAAATTCAAGTTGTATGTACAACCCTTTTGCATCACCCATCCTAATGCATCGTACAACCCTTTTGGTGTTGATGTATGGTGGTCATTTGGTACATTTGCACCAAATTTGAGCGAAATCGAAGGGGTCGTCGATTTTTCGAATATCTGCCCAGACGTCTATTTTGATCTCTAGACGCTTAACTATGGAATGCATCGTACAACCTTTTTGGTGTTGCTGTTTGGTGGTCATTTGGTACATTTGCACCAAATTTGAGCGAAATCGAAGGGGTCGTCGATCTTTCGAATATCTGCCCAGACGTCTATTTTGACCTCTAGACGCTTAAATATGGGATGAATCGTACAACCCTTTTAGAGTTGATGTTGGGTGGTCATTTGGTACATTTGCACGAAATCTGAGCAAAATCGAAGGGGTCGCGATTTTTCGAATATCTGCCCAGACATCTATTTTGACCTCTAGACGCTTAACTATGGGATGCATCGTACAACCCTTTTGGTAATGCTGTTGGGTTGTCATTTGGTACATTTGCACGAAATTTGAGCGAAATCGAAGGGGTCGTCGATTTTTAGAATATCTGCCCATACGTCTATTTTGACCTCTAGACGCTTAACTATGGGATGCATCGTACAACCCTTTTGGTGTTGATGTTGAGTGGTCATTTGGTACATTTGCACGAAATTTCAGCGAAATCGAAGGGGTCGTCGATTTTTCGAATTTGGGCCCAGACGTCTATTTTGACCTCTAGACGCTTAACTATGGGATGCATCGTACAACCCTTTTGGTGTTGATGTTTCGTGGTCATTTGGTACATTTGCACTAAATTTGAGCGAAATCGAAGGGGTCGTCGATTTTTCCCCAGACGTCTAATTTGACCTCTAGACGCTATGGTATGGAACGCATCGCAAAATACTTCTAGGGCGATGTTTAGGTAGCCATTGGCTACCTTGTGCAAAATTTGAGCGAAATCGAAGGGGTCGTCGATTTTTCGAATATCTGCCCAGGCCTCTATATTGGCATCTAGACGCTTAACTATGAGATGCATCGCAAAATCCTTTTAGGGAGATGTTCAGGAGGCGATTGGCTACCTGTGTGCAAAATTTAAGCGAAATCGAAGGGGTCGTCGATTTTCACCATGAACCCTATTTGGCCTCTAGAGGCCTTAACTATGGGATGTATCGCAAAATCCTTTTAGGGTGATGTTTAGGAGGTCATTGGCTACCTGTGTGCAAAATTTGAGCGAAATCGAAGGGGTCGTCGATTTTCCCCATGAACGCTATTTGGCCTCTAGAGGCCTTACTATAAGATGCATCGCAAAATCCTTCTATGGGGATGTTCAAGAGGTCATTGGCTACCTGTGTGAAAAATTTGAGCGAAATCGAAGGGGTCGTTGATTTCCGAATATCGAACTGCTGCTAACTTTACACACATCATAGGGTTCCATGTTAAAAAGCCATTTTACGGGCCCACGGCTTTTTTAACTGCAACCGATACGGCAATCAAAAGTAGCTAGAAATCAAGCGTGAACATTTTTCTTTCGATTTCCGGGTTCAAAAGTGTACGCCGTGAGGTTCGTTTTCGAGCTATTAAGCATCTCGTGAGCCCATGCAGATCGAGCGATGGCCAAGCGCGGGTTCGAATCCCGCTGCAGACAACACTTTTTCAATTCGACGGAATGAGGAAACGACGTGAATAGTCACTGACTGTGACCTTTTTGAAATATTATATTATTGCTAATGATCTCATATCAACTAAATAATTAATGTATTAAATATTCATTAAAGGGAAATAATGACCTTTTGATTTTGTTAGCAACAATTTCTTAGGCTACCGGTATGGTTTTAAAATTATTTTATTTAAATTTAAGAATTAAATAAAATGATTCCCAAATTAAAAGTTGTAAGTTTGGAAAAAAATACAAAACAAGTACCTTGTGTACTTCATGAAGGTCATTGACAAATTCGTCCTTCCCTACCATTGTTTACATCGAGTGCGGCATTTTTGGAGGCTCTGTGACGTTTCTGATCAAACTGAGCGCTGCTCGGACACACGCTAGTAGCGCTAGTAGCGCTAGTAGCGCTTTCTTTCTCAATGGCAACCAGGCGTCAGCCAATCAAAAGCCAGAAAGGGAATACGTTCTGGCTTTTCATTGGCTCACGCCTGATTGCCATGGAGAACGAAAGCGCTTCTAGCGCTACTAGCGTACGTTTGAGTAGCGCTCTGATCCGTGAAGCAATCCGTGAAGCATCCGTGATACATGACTGACTATCAGTATAAGTCATGAATAACAACAACATGCAAACTATACCAACTCGAATAAAATAAGGGCGGAATGAATTGAACCCCAGGCAAGCTAGTATTCGCAAAGCACTCGCACTGCGCCACAATAGCAAAAGGTGAGGGAAATGCATATTGGATACAATATTATTATGTCCCAAGTTTCTGAAGTGTCAACTACTATGGAATACAGCGATAAAATACCTTTAATAATGATTAACAAGAAAATTCAAACTTAAAAACAATAATTTGAATAAGTCTCTAATTAGTTTTCAACTCAAAATCAGATATATTTTGCAATGCTACAAAAGAATGGCACCAGTGACGTCATTAACAAAGCCTGCTACGGGACTTGGGTATACTAATCAGGAACAACTCTCCACAATGGTTAAGTGCGCCGAGAAGCATGACAATGACTTTGTAAACAAATCGCCGACGCTAAATAGGTCGCCGTCGATGTGCATCGATGAGCTTCCGATTGAATTGCCAGTTTTGTGTTATTGTTTGTTCGTTTTTTTGGGGGAAAATTATTATTTTTCATGATAATATAAAGCATAGTGTTATATACAGCCACAGACAAATTATACAATACTCCTAATGTTGAAAACAAATGAATCGATTTCCAAAAATTGAGGGTCACAACCACTAACTATGCCGCCGTTGATGTGCATCGATGAGCTTCCGATTTTATTGCCACTTTTTCCAATCGCTGTTAGTTTTAGAAGATCGCCGGGCATATAATCACAACAAGCAGAACGCACAATATATTTTCCACTCCATTGCGTAAAAACCAATACGGGAAAAGCCCGCAGTTTGATGAGGACCAAAAGTACCTGCAAGTACCGGTCGTTAAAAGTGTGGAACGCTTATCAACTTTAACTTGAAATATCTTTCGGTAGGAAAGTTTTCATGCAAAATGTGATGAATTTACAATATATTTTGGTCTCGTCTGGCGATTGCAAGTGCTAACCCCATTTTTGTGGAAAAAGGTCATTATTTCCCTTTAATGCATTTATTATTTAGTTATCATGTGAGAAGACCATTAGTAATGCAATAATATTAAATATAGGTATCGTACGTGATTAGGAATATCATATTTTAGGCAACATACTGTGTCAAAATATCCGATCTAGACATCAGTATTCTTGATTTGCACTATATATTATATTATATATATATATATATACACATACACATACACATACACATACACATACACATACACATACACATACACATCCACATCCACATCCACATCCACATCCACATCCACATCCACATCCACATCCACATCCACATCCACATCCACATCCACATCCACATCCACATCCACATCCACATCCACATCCACATCCACATCCACATCCACATCCACATCCACATCCACATCCACATCCACATCCACATATACATATACATATACATATACATATACATATTCATATATATATATATATATATATATATATATATATATATATATATATATATATATATATATATATATATTTATATATATATATATATATATATATATATATATATATATATATATATATATATATATATATATATATATATATATATATATATATATATATATATATATATATATATATATATATATATATATATATATATATATATATATATATATATATATATATATATATATATATATATATATATATATATATATATATTGTCAATATATACATATATGGATGAAATTCAAGCATGCTTATGACTAGATCAGGATAAATACTACAGCAGAGCACATACAAATGTGATATTTAAAGTCACTAACGGATCCAGAGGAAGGGGGCATGGCGGCCAGCCATGCCCCCCCCCCACAAACAAAAACACCTGAAATCGTAGCCAAATTAACCACCGCGCTGGATCCGCCAATGTTTAAAATCATGTGCAATGCCTTTATGAGATCAATCACATATATTTTATATCCCCCCAGGCCCGAAACCACCGTTCTGGATCTGCCAATGTTTAAAATCACATGCAATGCCTTTATAATTATATCAATCACATATATTTTATATAACACATGTTTCACACCAAGGAAAATACACAACAGAATGTGAAAACAAACTGCATGACATCAACGTTTGTGCCGGGGAAGTCCCAGATAGCCGACTACAGGAGCCCTCTTCTGCTACTGCTGAGCCGACTACTGCTCATCCTAAGATACATACCAAGTTAATCCCTTGTCAAGCACCCCAGGGACTGGACCAACGCCACGCTTAGCAACAATATAAATGCAGAAGGTCTCACATGCGCCAGTCACAGTACAACGGCAGCAGACCCGATCAGATTTGCACTATTCAACACACAACAGTCGCCGCCGAGCTGTCCAGGCTCCACCGCTTCAGCGCAACAGCCGGTTGCAGAAGAATACGACATGAACCAATAACTTGTATGTACAAAGTTCTGCAAATAACCAATGAGTACATACAAAATTATCTCAACACAGTGTCGCCAAATTCAGCCAGTTAGGTGTCAATGATGTATATCACGAGCGAGGCCGAAGGCCGAGCGAAGTCTTACCAAACTTGCGGGGAAAACAATATTGAGCGGCCTGATATGAAATATGAAGAGCAAAATTCTTTGGACCCAAGAAGTCCAGAAAATGACACGAATTACAAGGCTGTTAACACGACAATGACTGCTCACAGAACTGACACAAATTAAATAATTCAATTATAAACACATTCCACTAACTAACCAGAAACTGGAACATAAAGCGAGACACGGACCAATAAATACCCTGCCGTCGGTGACGAAGAATGCCACTGCACGGGAGTGAATGCAAAGGCAGTACAAATCTGTATTATTCTTGATTGAAACATGAACCCCATACTTGCCGCGAATGTCGTGCATCCATATTTGTTATATTATTCCAAATCTGTCAGTGACCTTCATTTGTTGGTATTTTTTCTAGTTTATATAGTATATTTTTTATATAGTATATACTAAAAAAAAACTTTGAAGTACAGTGTTCTATTGCCCTGGCCTGGGCTTGATGCGGCCTTGGATGTCAGTGACGGCGCGTTGGTGACGGCCTTGGATAGTTTTGAGTGACGCGAGTGCGCGGTTATTTCGCGGGAAATATACGCCTTCGAAACAGTCATTTTTTATGTAAGGTAAGATAAACTTTCCAAAAGGTCATATATGCACCAAGTGATTGCTGAGCATGAATAATGTCATTTTAGTGACGCTTTGAACATTTCAAATGTTGGGGGCATTCTAAAAAATAAAATGTCAGTCTCTAATTTCAATTTGAACTGTTAAACAAGTGGCGATCGTTTTATCGATATCAACAACAAAATAAGAAAAAATTATCAGTGAAAATTCAACTATAAATATATCTTTACACCTCTTTAAACATATTTGTATTACGATACAAAACTATTGGTTTAATTGCTGGATACAATAAAATTATCATCTGGAGCCCCATCAGATGTGAATTTTATTGTATCCAACAATCAAACCAATAGCTTCTTATCGTAATAAAAATATGTTTGACATTCAAAAACAGTACACACTCCCTTTAAGAGAATAGCAGCAGCTTAACTTATACTCTGTTTAAATTGCACAAAAGTGTGCATGTTCAGTGTATTTTTCTTGCATTAAAATGATTAAAATGCTTAATGAACACTGCCCATGGCTCATCTGCTTTTATAATAACATGAAGTCAGGCATTTTATGACTGTTGATATTTTAACAACAATGCAAGCACAGTGTACAAAAGGACAATAAGCTCCCATCACTCATCAGTCCAACACTGAAATTGAGTGTTGGACTGATGAGTGATGGGAGCTTATTGTCCTTTTGTACACTGTGCTTGCATTGTTGTTAAAATATCAACAGTCATAAAATGCCTGACTTCATGTTATTATAAAAGCAGATGAGCCATGGCCAGTGTTCATTAAGCATTTTAATCATTTTAATGCAAGAAAAATACACTGAACATGCACACTTTTGTGCAATTTAAACAGAGTATAAGTTAAGCTGCTGCTATTCTCTTAAAGGGAGTGTGTACTGTTTTTGAATGTCAAACATATTTTTATTACGATAAGAAGCTATTGGTTTGATTGTTGGATACAATAAAATTCACATCTGGAGGGGCTCCAGATGTTAATTTTATTGTATCCAGCAATTAAACCAATAGTTTTGTATCGTAATACAAATATGTTTAAAGAGGTGTAAAGATATATTTATAGTTGAATTTTCACTGATAATTTTTTCTTATTTTGTTGTTGATATCGATAAAACAATCGCCACTCTAATCAGAGGGAATAGGATGTTATGTAAAACGGGCACCATAGATAATACAAATCCATAAGAACAATGTTAAAGGGAATGTTTCACTAAGACTATATAACAAGGTAGGCCATTCCGGCAAAAAACTGTCAAGTCTGATTGGTTGATGGTCGTGACATCAACGGTACATGACTTTTGCTAGCCAGCATGATCAGTGTGCAAAATCCCATTGGGTTCCCCTCTCTAACTAAAAAACTAAAAAGTCTAGCAAGACGCAGATAACAGTATTTGAAAGCTCTACAAGGCCATTTGCAGTTACTTTGGGTATTATTTGACTCAGGTCAATATTGAGGTAACCAGAGGTCATCAAAGGTCACATTTTCCAAGTGAAGGACTTTGCTCTAGAAACCCCCAAATATCTTGGGAACTATGAAACCTAGTAAGAAATGGAAAAAAAGCAATTGAAAGCTCATGAAAATTAAAATTGACATAACTGTACTCAAATCTAAGCTCAAATAGTTAAGGCTCCAGAGGTCATGAAAGGTCACAAGGACATTTTTTACAAAACGGTTTGTATAAATAACTTTTTATTGGCTATACATATAGCAATAATTTTAACAGCATTGTGTTTGTCTTGTAAAGGCATTTCAAAACAAAATATTCATGGTGACCTGGTTTGGTCAACTTCAAAATTTTACCTCAGGCCAAGGTCATTTAGTGACGCAGGTAGGTCATGTTGCATAAGGGGCGACACGACTCAACATGGCAAACACAGTGGTATCATTTGCACGTCTATCTTTATTCTATCAAGAGTTATTAGCAAAAAGGTCCTGGTGACCTGAGATGACCTCAGCCGACCTTGCAGAATTTGTTGAAGATTATGTCTCCACCTAAATAAGTATAATTACTGATAATGTTTATTGACCTTCATTAGGCAAAAAGTAATCGCTTACCGTTGCTCTATGTATGGATGCTCAAAGAAACAAATTGCCTTCAGGGAAGTTTGAATTCATGGATTTTTACGATAATAAGATGGAATCACTTGAAATTGCCATTGATTCCGATTCCGATTCCATCATTTTCTAAAAATTATTGACCACCTGATACCGATTCCCACCCAGATGCTAATGAAATCGAATCCGATTCCGATTCCAGTACAAACGGAATTGATTCCGGAATTGGATTCAATTCCACTGGAATTAGGCACAAGTCTGATCAGCGCTCAAGCTGTTTTGTCAAAATGGTATTGGCCGGTGCTAACAATATGTTAGCAAATATGTATCAATGTTTCAATACTAGCAATGCCAGTGGTAAGCACTGGGGTCTACCCAATAATTGTCTTCTACCAGCCAGTTCCTGGAGTCTTTGGAATATCTCACCAACTATATATAGTCTTCCACATATCTTCTACAGTCATTCAAAGATGTCTGGGCTAATAGCACAAGATCTATTGAAGTTTTACCAAGAAAATTAAAGGCATCTGCACAAGATATCTAAGACTGAAAATGTTGTGTACAATTTGCTTACAATATATTTTAAGACAAAGTTAATTGAAACTTGTGCTTACTAGCTCAGACATCTTTGAGTGACCGGTGAAGATACGTGGAACAGACTATAGTGTGAATCTGGAAAAATGAAATGCGTGGTTTGGTTCAGAAAATTATGTTCTATAACAGGGATAGATTTTCACTGTTTTGTCTTGGTAGCGGAGTACAAAAAAAAATGTTTAAAGAGAACTGTTCACCTTGTTTTTCGTCTTAATATATACCATACCACAAGTATCCGTCCTGTTTCCCATCGCTGATTGGCTGATGTGTTGCCCTTATAAGGGACACAGAGTGGGATTTCCTTGACAGATTGCTTGATAGTTGGGAGTAAGGGGCATTTTGAGTTCAAAAACACGAATATGACTTTGGTCTGGACAATAGATGGATATCTGTGGAGAAAAAGTAAGTTTATCTTTGTATGACACGTGACGTCATACAACACCAGTGGGTGGACCTGACCTGACTCTTGCTCCGCCTGCCGCCTACTACAGTCTCTGACAAGGGGCCGCCAGGGCGGCTGAGCGGATATTAGCGAGGCGTCGTGATCAGAGACTACGTGCCAGAGAGTGTAGCAAAAACCTGGATGTAACGTCAACAAATCAGCCAATCAGCGATGGGAGTACGATGCCCGCTTGTGGTACGGTACATATTAACCCGTGCACTGCAGGGGGGGGGGGGGGGGTTGATTTCCGCCCCCCCCCCCCTCAGGTTTTTCGCAGATAGCGAAAAAAACGGCGGCGCGCAGCACCGCAGAGTTTTTGCGCACCTGTTAGGACATCAATTGTGCACACTTTGAAAAAAAAATGAACCTCGGGTCATCTCAGGTCAGGTCACCAGACTAGGTCAAGTGACCCCACCTCCAAAAATGTTTGCAGTTGTGCCAAAGCCAGAGTTTATCACCGATCAGTTTGAAACTTACAGGGTGTCATGAGGGCATAATTACTTACAATTCGTTTATCTCGGAATTTTGATATCGGTGACCTAAGGTCAGGTCAATTTCGTGACCTCCCCATAATAAGTAAATGGGGAAATATTAAAATGCTTCCTATTTCAAGGATATGCATGATATTAGTCCAATTACTTCTGGATCATGTTATTATAGGATATTCTTGATGATCCAAGTGTAATTTTTGTTCAGTGACCCCTATGGGGTCATTTGAGGTTATCTGAGGTTACCATCACTTTTGTTGTCAATAACTCGCGACATAATGAAGATAGATAAGGAAAACCGACAGCAATGTGTTTGTCTCGTCGAGACACGTCTCCCTATATGCAACATGACCTACTTGGGTCTTGACCTCAGGTCAAGGGCACGTGACCTGAAGTCAAATTTGGGGGTCAAAAACTACAATTTGCAAAAATCCGAGATAGCAGGTTTGTAGCCGATGTAATTTGCTATCTTTTGGCGTTTTTCGATTGCATTTTGCTATCTTTTGGCGTTTTTCGATTGCATTTTGCTTCAAAAAACGGCATTTGTACGGCCTGGCAAAGTTTAGCTGATTTTTGTGTACAACTCGTGTGTAGTCACTATATTCGCTATAACTCGAACAAATTCGACGAAATTTCTTCATTTTTGCACACAAGACGTAAAAATGATGTATAAGAAGGTACCCGAAGTTTCACGTTGATAGCGCTATTAGTTTTTTAGTTATTGCGAAAATTCATTGGAGGGGGGGGGGGGGGGCGGCGTTAAACGCCCCCCAGTCAATGGCGGGTTAAGGTTCTAGGCCATTAGGTGACTTCTGAGGTCATGTCAATGATCCACTATTCAACCAAATTTTAAATGCGTATAAATTGAATTTAATATAGCTAGAATCGCGAATGAGCATATCATTATGCTAAATGGTTGCCAAATTTGATCTCAGCATCACAAAATGTCCTAGAAACTGCCAAATTCCAAAAAGGTCGTGTCAGGTCATTTGAGGTCAGTGTCCTCGGTTGACCTGGGGGGGGGGGCGGCCCATGACCCCAGTGGAACATATCATTATGTAAAATGGATCCCATATTTGAAATTAGCGTCACAAAATGTTCTAGAAACATCCAAAAGCCAAAAAAGTAATATGATGTCATCGGAAGTCAGTGACCTCGGTTGACCTCTGAAAAGGTCAATCGAGGTCACTATCTCAATGGAAACTACAACTATCACCTGGAAACACTTGTGCATATGCTCCTGAACAACAAACACTCGGAAACTGCACAAGTTACAAGGATCAATACTACGGGACGCCAGTTGCGCCCGACATGACCTTGAAAAACAGGTCATAGGTCATGGGTCATGTTACATACAAGTTCAATTTTCTTAGAATATGTGTCATTGTTCAACAATAGGGTACTGAAAGTTGCATCGCAATCGGTTGATATTTACGCGAGTTATTCCCGAGAAAAAAACGAGGGGGGGGGGGGGGGGGGGGGGTGGCATCCACCCCCTGCACTGGCGAGGGTTAAGATTAACGAAGAAACTAAACACAAAATACTTTGAAATATTTCCCACACACCAAATAAAATATATTAACAATAACATACAATTTTGCTTACTGTTTCTTCTCTAGTTCTCACGATTGTCTCATCTGCGCCAAACTGCTATGAATGTTTTTGCTATCTCATGTTATCTGAATGTTTTTGGAGATTGGCGATGTTCAGTGGTTGAAACATGACTGTTTATTCTTTTATATGATGCCCTTAGGCCATTGTTTTGGGTTGTACTTGTTATTAGCCTGTTCTCATTGTGAATCCAGCCACCAGACTTGGTGCTATTCCAAACAGTTTATGTTGGTCTTCTCTTTTTGTGACCCTGACAGCTCAGGTCTGATACACTATGTCAGGGGATTTTTTATGAATCTTTTGCAAGAAGTGTGAATCTGCCAGAGCGATGTGAAAGCAGTCAGACCCCTACTTGCTGTGGTATTACTAGCGCAGGCGTCACACGAGCTGTCATATGTAACCGATGAAATATCTATATTTCTCACCGCGGAGATTTCGGGATGATTTCAGACATTTCTCTACATTCGTGCGCAGCCTTGGAATTTGGGCCATTTTCTGGACTTTTGGGTCCAAAGAATTTTGCTCTCTTCATATTTGTTCAGGAAATTTGCTCTCTTTTCGCCTGATCTTACCGACATTGTAGTTAAAATATAATTCAATTTTCCTCACAAATATTAAATATCTATTACAAATCAGGATTTTTTACTTTCCAAGTAAAATCATTAAAGCAAAAATGAAAATCTTAACTTGCCTGACCATACAATTTTACTCTCCACCTATGGATTTTTACTCTCCGGGACCAGGTCATGAAACGGAAAATCCAACACTGTTCGTGCGACAAAGGCCAGGGCGTCTTCAGGCAACGAGGGGGGGGGGGGGGGGGGGGGCAGCGGCGTTCTCAGGGGATGATGATGGTGGGGTAATCTTCGAGCGAATCTTAGGCCGACCTGATCGGACTTACTGGCGTAGGCCTGTTTACTTCGCGATCGGACTTAATGGCGGGGTTAGTTTAGGTTAGGTTAGTTTAGTTTAGGTTAGGCTAGTTTAGGTTAGTTTAGGTTAGTTTAGGTTAGTTTAGGTTAGTCTAGTTTAGGTTAGGTACCATAACCCTAACCTAACCTAACCCCACCATTAATTCCGATCGCGTTGTAAACAGGCCTACGCCATCCGATCGCGTAGTAAACAGGCCTACGCCATTAAAGGGAAATAATTACCTTTTCCCACAAAAATGGAGTTAGCACTTGAAATCGCCAGACGAGACCAAAATATATTGTAAATTCATCACATTTTGCATGAAAACTTTCCTACCGAAAGATATTTCAAGTTAAAGTTGATAAGCGTTCCACACTTTTAACGATCGGTACTTGCAAGTACTTTTGGTCCTCAGCAAACTGCGGGCTTTTCCCGTATTTGTTTTTTACGCAATGGAGTGGAAAATATATTGTGCGTTCTGCTTGTTGTGATTATATGCCCGGCGATCTTCTAAAACTAACAGCGATTGGAAAAAGTGGCAATAAAATCGGAAGCTCATCGATGCACATCAACATAGATGCACATCATAGTTAGTGGTTGCGACTCTCAATTTTTGAAAATCGATTAATTTGTTTTCAACATTAGGAGTTTTGTATAATTTGTCTGTGGCTGTATATAACACTATGCTTTATATTACCATGAAAATAAAAAAAAATCCCAAAAAAACTAACGAACAATAACACAAAACTGGCAATGAAATCGGAAGCTCATCGATGCACATTGACGGCGACCTATTTAGCGTCGGCGATTTGTTTACAAAGTCATTGTCATGCTTCTCGGCGCACTTAATCATTGTGGCGAGGGGTTCCTGATTAGTATACCCAAGTCCCGTAGCAGGCTTTGTTAATGACGTCACTGGTGCCATTCTTGTGTAGCATTGCAAAATATATCTGATTTTGAGTTGAAAGCTAATTAAAGACTTATTAAAATTATTGTTTTTAAGTTTGAATTTTCTTGTTAATCATTATTAAAGGTATTTCATCACTGTATTTCATAGTAGTTGACACTTCAGACACTTATGACGTAATAATATTGTATCCAATATGCATTTCCCTCGCCTTTTGCTATTGTGGCGCAGTGCCAAGTGCTTTGCGAATACTTGCTTGCCTGCCTGGGTTTCAAATCATTCCGCCCTTATTTCATTCGAGTTGGTATAGTTTGCATGTTGTTGTTATTCATGACTTTACTGATAGTCAGTCATGCATCACGGATGCTTCACGGATTGCTTCACGGATCAGTTTGATCGGAAACGTCACAGAGCCTCCAAAAATGCCGCACTCGATGTAAACAATGGTAGGGAAGGACGAATTTGTCAATGACCTTCATGAAGTACACAAGGTACTTGTTTTGTATTTTTCCAAACTTACAACTTTGAATTTGGGAATAATTTTATTTAATTCTTAAATTTAAATAAAATAATTTGAAAACCATAACGGTAGCCTAAGAAATTGTTGCTAACAAAATCAAAAGGTCATTATTTCCCTTTAAGTCCGATCGGGTCGGCCTAAGATTCGCTCGAAGACTACCCTACCCCATCATCATCATCTCTTGAGAACGCCGCTGCCCCCCCCCATCGTTGCCTGAAGACGCCTGTCCCATGAATGTAGGGAAATATCTTAAATCATCCGGAAATCTCCGCGGTGAGAAATGGCATCTTGATAATTTTATTTAGAGATATTGCATCGGTTACATATGGCAGCTCGTGTGACGCCTGCGCTAGTAATGCCCTTGCTGTTAGTGTTTGCTTAGACTAGTTGTGCACAGTGTTAATTTGTATCAACATGTGATTGTTAAATTGATATTGTATGTCAGACTGGGTATATTAATACAAATTATGATTCATTTTATTTGCCATCATTATGTCTGCCATTTAATAACTCATTTTTCAATGCTGAACTGTTTTGTATTGATCTCTTTGGTCACTAACTGAGGTGCCTGTATGTGTTCAATCATCCCATCAACATTCCTGTTTTTACTTGATAACATTTATGAAACTTCTGGTACCCGCCACTACTCGCTTCAATGAAATGATTGCTTGTGCTACCCGCTACTACCCATGCGGGTATAGTAACTACCCGCGTCTGGCGGGTAAGCAGGTAGAAAAGTGGCACCTCTACTTCATAACGTTTTATTTAACTTTCAACCATCGTTGGTTTCTTGGTAGTCCCGGCCCGGAGCCTCCCAGCATATTCCTATGGACTTTGGGGGAGCCTTGACTACCAGTAAATCATGGGTTTGCCACCTTAGGCCGCTAGGTGTCGTTGGCGTATCTAGAATGGTAGAACCATTGATATATAGGGCCTGTTCCCGTGGCTCCTCTAACCTCCTCCAAGTTGCTCCAACTTGCAACTGTCGTATACTAATGCACAGACAGTTGCAAGGTGGAGCAACTTTGAGGAGGTTAGAGGAGGTTAGAGGCGCCACTGGAACAGGCCCATATAGGACCTGTTCCAGTGGTACGTACCTCTAACCTCCTCTAACCTCCTAAGTTGCTCCAACTTGCAACTGTCTGTGCATTAGGATACGACAGTTGCAAGTTGGAGCAACTTGGAGGAGGTTAGAGGTGCGACGGGAACAGGCCCTTAGCTATAGACGAACTACTCTGCCCGGCAGCCGTTCCCGCTAGGCGACACTAGCGCCGCAGCGGAGAAGGGATTGAGTTAGCGCGGCAATGCTTTTGCTATGGCGAAAGGGCGATATTTGTCGGCCTGTAACTCACAAACCGCGTGCGGTAGCGCACTGGAAAAAGTTTGAGGACGTAGATACATTCATAATGAATAACATGGAATACAAATATTCAGCCTGAACGTTCACGGTAATTATCGTCAAATATCGCCTCTCCACCATAGCAAAAGCATTGCCGCGCTAACTCATGCTCTCTCCGCTGCGGCGCTAGTATCGCTTCAACCGGAAACGGCTGCCGGGCGGCGCAGCAGCTGGAGTAGTTCAACTATACCTTATAGGTCAATGGGTAGAACCAAGGTTACGGTATAACTTCGTTTTAGCCAGGGACCTATCGTACTAGATTCTACCATTCTATTCGCTGCGCGATAACCAATCGTCGACATGTGTGGCGCATAAAGTGGTGTTTGCCTCTTCGAAAGCGTATTACCATTTCAATTTTAGCTTTGTGTACTAATGACCGGCCTTATTATACGGCCCTGCTGGTGACTAGTGCAATCCGTTGTGTGAGGGGTGTCTGTAGGTGCTTAGGTAATTTGCGATTTCCAGTGGGAATCATGGTCGGTATGTACTTGGTATCATAAACCAGTAAAACGCCTTTTGGGGCGATGACCGAGCGATCGCGCTCTAGCAAAGCTAGAACAGGTTTGAAATATGAAACGCTGCCCCCTGTTCCTACGCCTATGTCTGGGGATCACAACTGATCTATCAATGCTTATCTTGCTAATTACCACCAAATCGCATTTTTTCCCCAACGTATATTCTTACCAACATATTACAAAATTCTGAGGGACATCTCAAACCAAAAATTGCATGTAATAGTTGTGTAGTTAAGGAATGGATCGTCGAACTAAGACTTCTATACCAAAACTTCTCAGAAAATTTTCTTTTCTTTTCAGCGCAATAATCCTTCGTGAAAACGGCTACTATAACATGAAAACCGCATTAAAAATGCTGCAAAGGCTTAAACACACGCATACAAATGGGGTACATTTTTCGTCATTTCAGCCGACCCCCACTCAAAAATTATCGGCGACGCCCCTGCCTACCCCCCACCCCACCCCCGTCAACAACTTTGTCGAAGACGGCTGTCGGACGGCCTGCTAACCCCCCTCTCAACATTTTTTTTTGGAAATACGCCACTGGATTTGCCCCCCCCCCAACAAAACGCTGCTAGGTCCGCCCCTGCTTGGACCCGTCCCTGTTCGGCTCCCTCAATAATTTGGAAAAATAGACACCGCTGACCATGAGTGGCACTACTTTGTCCACCACAAGCAATGACAAGGACCTGGGCATCATAGTCACCCCTCACCTCCGACCTTATACACCACTCACCTCCGACCTTATACACCACTCACCTCCGACCTTATACACCACTCACCTCCGACCTTATACACCACTCACCTCCGACCTTATACACCACTCACCTCCGACCTTATACACCACTCACCTCCGACCTTATACACCACTCACCTCCGACCTTATACACCACTCACCTCCGACCTTATACACCACTCACCTCCGACCTTATACACCACTCACCTCCGACCTTATACACCACTCACCTCCGACCTTATACACCACTCACCTCCGACCTTATACACCCCTCACCTCCGACCTTATACACCACTCACCTCCGACCTTATACACCACTCACCTCCGACCTTATACACCACTCACCTCCGACCTTATACACCACTCACCTCCGACCTTATACACCACTCACCTCCGACCTTATACACCACTCACCTCCGACCTTATACACCACTCACCTCCGACCTTATACACCCCTCACCTCCGACCTTATACACCCCTCACCTCCGACCTTATACACCACTCACCTCCGACCTTATACACCACTCACCTCCGACCTTATACACCACTCACCTCCGACCTTATACACCACTCACCTCCGACCTTATACACCCCTCACCTCCGACCTTGTACACCACTCACCTCCGACCTTATACACCACTCACCTCCGACCTTATTCACCACTCACCTCCGACCTTATACACCACTCACCTCCGACCTTATACACCCCTCACCTCCGACCTTATACACCACTCACCTCCGACCTTATACACCACTCACCTCCGACCTTATACACCCCTCACCTCCGACCTTGTACACCACTCACCTCCGACCTTATACACCACTCACCTCCGACCTTATACACCACTCACCTCCGACCTTATACACCACTCACCTCCGACCTTATACACCCCTCACCTCCGACCTTATACACCCCTCACCTCCGACCTTATACACCACTCACCTCCGACCTTATACACCACTCACCTCCGACCTTATACACCACTCACCTCCGACCTTATACACCACTCACCTCCGACCTTATACACCCCTCACCTCCGACCTTGTACACCACTCACCTCCGACCTTATACACCACTCACCTCCGACCTTATTCACCACTCACCTCCGACCTTATACACCACTCACCTCCGACCTTATACACCCCTCACCTCCGACCTTATACACCACTCACCTCCGACCTTATACACCACTCACCTCCGACCTTATACACCCCTCACCTCCGACCTTGTACACCACTCACCTCCGACCTTATACACCACTCATCTCCGACCTTATACACCACTCACCTCCGACCTTATACACCACTCACCTCCGACCTTATACACCACTCACCTCCGACATTATACACCACTCACCTCCGACCTTATACACCACTCACCTCCGACCTTATACACCACTAACCTCCGACCTTATACACCACTCACCTCCGACCTTATACACCACTCACCTCCGACCTTATACACCACTCACCTCCGACCTTATACACCCCTCACCTCCGATCTTGTACACCACTCACCTCCGACCTTATACACCACTCACCTCCGACCTTATACACCACTCACCTCCGACCTTATACACCACTCACCTCCGACCTTATACACCACTCACCTCCGACCTTATACACCACTCACCTCCGACCTTGTACACCACTCACCTCCGACCTTATACACCCCTCACCTCCGACCTTGTACACCACTCACCTCCGACCTTATACACCACTCACCTCCGACCTTATACACCACTCACCTCCGACCTTATACACCACTCACCTCCGACCTTATACACCACTCACCTCCGACCTTATACACCACTCACCTCCGACCTTATACACCCCTCACCTCCGACCTTGTACACCACTCACCTCCGACCTTATACACCACTCACCTCCGACCTTGTACACCACTCATCTCCGACCTTATACACCACTCACCTCCGACCTTATACACCACTCACCTCCGACCTTATACACCACTCACCTCCGACCTTATACACCACTCACCTCCGACCTTATACACCACTCACCTCCGACCTTATACACCACTCACCTCCGACCTTATACACCACTCACCTCCGACCTTATACACCACTCACCTCCGACCTTATACACCACTCACCTCCGACCTTATACACCACTCACCTCCGACCTTATACACCACTCACCTCCGACCTTATACACCCCTCACCTCCGACCTTATACACCCCTCACCTCCGACCTTATACAACCCCTCACCTCCGACCTTCCGACCTTATACACCACTCACCTCCGACCTTATACACCACTCACCTCCGACCTTATACACCACTCACCTCCGACCTTATACACCACTAACCTCCGACCTTATACACCACTCACCTCCGACCTTATACACCACTCACCTCCGACCTTATACACCACTCACCTCCGACCTTATACACCACTCACCTCCGACCTTATACACCACTCACCTCCGACCTTATACACCACTCACCTCCGACCTTATACACCACTCACCTCCGACCTTATACACCACTCACCTCCGACCTTATACACCACTCACCTCCGACCTTATACACCACTCACCTCCGACCTTATACACCACTCACCTCCGACATTATACACCACTCACCTCCGACATTATACACCACTCACCTCCGACCTTATACACCACTCACCTCCGACCTTATACACCACTCACCTCCGACCTTATACACCACTCACCTCCGACCTTATACACCACTCACCTCCGACCTTATACACCCCTCACCTCCGACCTTATACACCCCTCACCTCCGACCTTATACACCACTCACCTCCGACCTTATACACCACTCACCTCCGACCTTATACACCACTCACCTCCGACCTTATACACCCCTCACCTCCGACCTTATACACCCCTCACCTCCGACCTTATACACCACTCACCTCCGACCTTATACACCACTCACCTCCGACCTTATACACCACTCACCTCCGACCTTATACACCACTCACCTCCGACCTTATACACCACTCACCTCCGACCTTATACACCACTCACCTCCGACCTTATACACCCCTCACCTCCGACCTTATACACCCCTCACCTCCGACCTTATACACCACTCACCTCCGACCTTATACACCACTCACCTCCGACCTTATACACCACTCACCTCCGACCTTATACACCACTCACCTCCGACCTTATACACCCCTCACCTCCGACCTTATACACCACTCACCTCCGACCTTATACACCACTCACCTCCGACCTTATACACCACTCACCTCCGACCTTATACACCACTCACCTCCGACCTTATACACCACTCACCTCCAGGCAGGCTTTTTCATTAATGCATTGATTGTTAAACCTTAGCGCGAATTCGGCCTTTATGAGTTACTTTGTAATAGTTCGTATTTCTGCAGAAGCTTTTTGACATTATGTTGTAAAGTCGCTAAAATATTGCCATATTTGCCATTAGTCATTTGACGTAGTTGACATAAGTCGGAGGTGAGTGGTGTAAGTGATAGTGGTGTGGTGTATAGTGGTGTGGTGTCAGTGGTGGAGTAAGTCCTTGCGTGACCTTGACAAAAGGGCAATTATTTTTTAATGGACCTCAGTGTTATCTGGTCGTGTGCAGACAATGGCGGATAGGTGTTGTCTATAAATGTCATTATTTTTCGTGCAAACAATAGCCCTCGCCCTGGTGAGGGAGGATCGTCATGGGGATCGTCAAATTGCTGGTTTTTGGTAACGCACACTGGTTAAAAACAGCACTGCAGTATCGCACTTACAAAACACATACGCGGCGGGGGGGGGGGGGGGGGGTAGCTTGAAGTTAACGAGAAGTTAGAAGTTGGTCCGTGAGGTTAGCGACGGACTCGGATTCGAATTCGGCGTCGGGTAGCGATTTGATTCAAAATGTGGGAGCAGGTCAATTAGGGTACTCTGACCACGAAAATGACATTCATTTTGACATTCAATGTCATCTTCCAAATAATTGTCAAGGTCAAAGGACGAGGTGGCGCAAAACGACCCGAAGTTGGTGTCCGATCGCCAAAATAATGGCCTCATTCGATTCCTCGGGTCAATGTCTAGCCGCAGCTTTCGCAACTTCACTCGTGGCAAATGACTGACCCTCATTTTCAGGGTCAAAGGACATTTTCAAAGGCTCATTCCCCACATTTTGAAAGCGCACCGAAACTGCAATTTTACCCATATTTTTTCACAGATAGTCTTACCAAGTATGCATTTGTATGCTGAGATCATATTTGCGTTTCTGTATTCCTTTTAAATAAAAACTAAGGGCTTGCAAAAAAGGTCTCCCAAAAAGTTGTCCCGGCGTGGCCGCCCCGGCCACGCCGCCCTATAGGATCTCCACCCATGCCATTCTTCTTCCTTCATTTAACTCGCTCCTTTTTCCATGTCTTGGCTCACTCCTCCTGGGTTATTATGTTTACCGTCATCGTCAGAAGTCCAGGCCGGCTTCATTGCTGACTCGGTGCCCTACCCTCCCCGTCCTCCCACTTCCGAGAATACCTCGCCCTCCCCCAGCCTTGGAATTTGGGACATTTTCTGGACTTTTTGGGTCCAAAGAATTTTGCTCTCTTCATATTTGTTCAGGAAATTTGCTCTCTTTTCGCCTGATCTTACCGACATTGTAGTTAAAATATAATTCAATTTTCCTCAAGGATTTCATATCTATTACAAATCAGGATGTTTTACTTTCCAAGTAAAAAAAAAATGAAAAAAATGAAAATCTAAACTTGCCTGACAATACAATTTTACTCTCCACCTATGGATTTTTACTCTCCGGGACCAGGTCATGAAATGAAAAATCCAGTACTGCCCTCCCCCGTCTCTGACCTGTCAGCTGTGTTGGGGTCGGTGGCCCAGGGGATCTCACTTTTTGGTACCGCCCGGTGTGAACCCGGCCAGTATGTGCGATATTTTGAAGACAGACTGTGCATACACTTCAAAATTGCACCAGAGGATGATGATGTAACCATGTTCTGAGAACGTATCCCTGATTCTGTTGTGTTTCTGTTTTTTGTGTTTTTCCCTTTTCCTCCAGTCATGTCCCGAGTGATGTAAATCTTCGAGTATCCTTTCTCTTTCAAACTGAATCTGTTCCTGTGACCTGTTGCATTTCGGCATTTTTTTCTCTCAAACTTCACAAGCAGCAGCTCGGCCTCCTGGCGATGTCATCATTCACTGTCTTCCTTCGAAGCCGAAACGCTTTATTAACCTTGCACTGCACATTTACCCCACACAACGCATTGCCAATTTTTTGTTCACTTTGTTTGTGTCCTGCTCCTTGCGAAGCTCTGGTTCCTTTGTTTGTGTCCTGCTCCTTGCGAAGCTCTGGTTCCTTTGTTTGTGTCCTGCTCCTTGCGAAGCTCTGGTTCCTTTGTTTGTGTCCTGCTCCTTGCGAAGCTCTGGTTCCTTTGTTTGTGTCCTGCTCCTTGCGAAGCTCTGGTTCCTTTGTTTGTGTCCTGCTCCTTGCGAAGCTCTGGTTCCTTTGTTTGTGTCCTGCTCCTTGCGAAGCTCTGGTTCCTTTGTTTGTGTCCTGCTCCTTGCGAAGCTCTGGTTCCTTTGTTTGTGTCCTGCTCCTTGCGAAGCTCTGGTTCCTTTGTTTGTGTCCTGCTCCTTGCGAATTTCTGGTTCCTTTGTTTGTGTCTTGCTCCTTGCGAAGCTCTGGCTCCTTTGTTTGTGTCCTGCTCCTTGCGAAGCTCTGGTTCCTGGCTTTCTCTGTCCGGAATATCGGGAATATTGTGCAGGAGCACATTGCATGACATGACCAATTTGTCCAATTTGTTTTGAAGTTCTTGAACTTTTACAGCCTTTTTCAGTGCATCTGAGGTCTCGTTCATTTGTTTTGACACTTGATCCTCCATGTTCTTGTTGCTGGCCTCAAACTTCTCATCGATCTCCGCAGTGGTCCTTACTTGGATCATCTTCTTGATGATTTTCGTCTCTACTTCTGCCACCCTGGCGCTTTCAAGAGGCTTGTCCAAGACCAATGTGTCAGTGAGCCGCACTTTGCATCCTTTGCAGATCCACAAGTCATATTTGACTAAGGCTTCGAAAGCTCCCTTACACAGTCCCTGACAGTCTGGGTGATACCACTCACCACAGGCCTCACGCTGAATTGAGTTCTCCTTACTGGTGATTATTTTGTCACATTCTTTGTCTATCCTTTGCAGACAAAATTCACCTTTTTGGATCTTCAACCTTTCTTTCCAGCCGTCCACCACTCTCCTACTTCTTCATCATCACTACCGGTAATTAGTCTCACAACCTGTATCACTTTTCTTTATCACTATTTTCTGAGCTTCTGTATCCTTGTTTGGTCTTCCCTCCCCCTTTTTCGATTTTCGCGGCGATTGCGGCGATCCCGGTGCATTCTCCAAAACTTTTTTGAAATTATACTTGTTTTTTGCTTAACCATATCTGTCTTGCATTGAGTATACACCATTACATAGTTTTAGTAGACAAAACAACACAAACAATATGACCTTCAGATGCTGGTAATGAAGGCTCATGAGGAGCAGTGGGAGACCCGTCTGATCAGCGTCAAAGTGAGGGAAGCGATGTACATCAAGGTCACCACTTGAAACATAGGTAATGAGGTCTCGTGGCACAAATTTCTGAAAATGGAAAAATTCGAGATAGCCAAAATGTTCTTTGCCAGCGGTACAGCGTGTGTGTCATTTTCAACACAAATGGTAATAAGTGTTAATGTCATAAATCAAATACTTTCTGAGATACGGGCCATCAAAAATGCCCTCAGGCTTGCAGGATGACCTCGATAAATTGCCTTGAGGCTATAACTCGGGTCATGGTCCCTCATTGAACTTTGGACGTCACACCAGCTGGATTGAGGGCCCCAGACTACCCTCGCATGCAAATTTTCGGAAGTTTTGAAAATTGGTTGGTGTTAATTTTGAAAATGTTATGTTGTCTTATGGTGAAATGCCCCAGTTGTTAAAACTTCGCCACTTACGATAGTTCACCACTACCTGGCGCAATATTGATGTGATTGCGAAGGAGTTTTTTTGTTTATGCTCGCCTTCGGCAGTTGGTATATGCACGTGTGAGCCGGTTTTTGCTTCCGGTTTACTTGGTAAACGTGCATACATGATACAACTGACTAAATATGAATGCATTTATTTACTGCTAGCTGGCTAAAAATAGAGTGAAGCTAACGGCTCGCTTTGTTACTGAATTAACCAAACTACGTGTTAAGTAAATCGTTTCTATCAACGTTCGCCCGCACTACTGCCCTGGTGTTCCATCATTATTTAAACTAGAGCTAGATTCCAGAATTATTCCTTTTTGTGGGCGCCAGTTGGCCACCTGCCGTGCACTGTGATACGGCACGCGAGCTTGCTAAGCTGGCTTAACCGGCGCACTGCAGGGGGTTTGCGCCGAACACGAACTGACTTAACCGGCGCACTGCAGGGGGTTTGCGCCGAACACGAACTGACTTAACCCGCGCACTGCAGGGGGTTTGCGCCGAACACGAACTGACTTAACCCGCGCACTGCAGGGGGTTTGCGCCGAACACGAACTGACTTAACCCGCGCACTGCAGGGGGTTTGCGCCGAACACGAACTGACTTAACCCGCGCACTGCAGGGGGTTTGCGCCGAACACGAACTGACTTAACCCGCGCACTGCAGGGGGTTTGCGCCGAACACGAACTGACTTAACCCGCGCACTGCAGGGGGTTTGCGCCGAACACGAACTGACTTAACCCGCGCACTGCAGGGGGTTTGCGCCGAACACGAACTGACTTAACCCGCGCACTGCAGGGGGTTTGCGCCGAACACGAACTGACTTAACCGGCGCACTGCAGGGGGTTTGCGCCGAACACGAACTGACTTAACCCGCGCACTGCAGGGGGTTTGCGCCGAACACGAACTGACTTAACCCGCGCACTGCAGGGGGTTTGCGCCGAACACGAACTGACTTAACCCGCGCACTGCAGGGGGTTTGCGCCGAACACGAACTGACTTAACCCGCGCACTGCAGGGGGTTTGCGCCGAACACGAACTGACTTAACCGGCGCACTGCAGGGGGTTTGCGCCGAACACGAACTGACTTAACCCGCGCACTGCAGGGGGTTTGCGCCGAACACGAACTGACTTAACCCGCGCACTGCAGGGGGTTTGCGCCGAACACGAACTGACTTAACCGGCGCACTGCAGGGGGTTTGCGCCGAACACGAACTGACTTAACCCGCGCACTGCAGGGGGTTTGCGCCGAACACGAACTGACTTAACCCGCGCACTGCAGGGGGTTTGCGCCGAACACGAACTGACTTAACCCGCGCACTGCAGGGGGTTTGCGCCGAACACGAACTGACTTAACCGGCGCACTGCAGGGGGTTTGCGCCGAACACGAACTGACTTAACCCGCGCACTGCAGGGGGTTTGCGCCGAACACGAACTGACTTAACCCGCGCACTGCAGGGGGTTTGCGCCGAACACGAACTGACTTAACCGGCGCACTGCAGGGGGTTTGCGCCGAACACGAACTGACTTAACCCGCGCACTGCAGGGGGTTTGCGCCGAACACGAACTGACTTAACCCGCGCACTGCAGGGGGTTTGCGCCGAACACGAACTGACTTAACCCGCGCACTGCAGGGGGTTTGCGCCGAACACGAACTGACTTAACCCGCGCACTGCAGGGGGTTTGCGCCGAACACGAACTGACTTAACCCGCGCACTGCAGGGGGTTTGCGCCGAACACGAACTGACTTAACCCGCGCACTGCAGGGGGTTTGCGCCGAACACGAACTGACTTAACCCGCGCACTGCAGGGGGTTTGCGCCGAACACGAACTGACTTAACCCGCGCACTGCAGGGGGTTTGCGCCGAACACGAACTGACTTAACCCGCGCACTGCAGGGGGTTTGCGCCGAACACGAACTGACTTAACCCGCGCACTGCAGGGGGTTTGCGCCTAACACGAACTGCAGGGTGGGGGGTTGATTTCCGTCCCCCGTGAGATCTCGAAAACTACGCTACGTAGAGACAAGAGGAAAACGGCATTTGATATATTGATACAAGTTCTATCGAAAGTATTTCAGTATTTTTTTTTAGATCTGGTCAAAATTGAGGTCACCAGAGGTCAAATTTTTCATTTTTTTCTCCTGTTTTAGGACTGCTCCAGAAATTCCCATATATCTCGGAAAACTATGCTAGTTAGAAACAAACGGAAAAAAGCAAACGCCAGCCAGTTAAATTTGCAATCGACAAGGTATCCTCAAATTTGATCTCAGGTCAATATTTGAGGCTCCAAAGGTTAAAAAAAATATGTTTTTTTTTTTCAAAATCGTTTTTCACTATTCACTTTTTACTTAATAAAGATAACGGAAAACTGTTTACGCCATTGTGTTTATCTCGTCAAGGCGCTTTGCATGATATACATGTTGACCTTGTTAAAACAACATAAAATTTGACCTCAGGCCAAGGTCAAGTGGTGACCCAAGTAGGTCATGTTGCATATGGGAAGACGTGTCTCGACGAGACAAACACATTGCTGTCTGTTTTACTTCTCTATCTTCATTATGTCGGGAGTTATTGACAAAAAAGTGATGGTGACCTCGCATGATCTCAAATGACCCCATAGGGTCACTGAACAAAACTTACACTTGCATCATCAAGAATATCCAATAACATGGTCCTGAAGTAATTGGACTAATATCATGTATATCCTTGAAATAGGAAGCATTTGCATATTTCCCCATTTACTTATTATGGGGAGGTTACGAAATTTATCTGACCTTAGGTCACCGATATCAAAATTCCGAGATATACGAATTGTAAGTACTCATGCCTTCATGACATCCTGTAAGTTTCAAACTGATCGGTGAAAAACTCTGGCTTTGGCACAACTGCAAACATTTTTGGAGGTGGTGTCACTTGTCCTGGTCTGGTGACCTGACCTGAGAGGACACGAGGTTATTTTTTTTTGCAAAGTGTGCGCAATTGATGTCCTAACAGGTGTGCCAAAACCCGGCGGCGCTGCGCGCCGCCGTTGTTTTCGCTATCTGCGAGAAGAAAAAAAACTGAGGGGCGGGGCGGAAATCAACCCCCTGCAGTGCGCGGGTTAAGGCGCTAGAACAACGGACCGCTTGTTCTGCTGATGGAGACAGCCGTGTTCACACTCGCAAAATGGTCCGACAGCGTCATGGAGGACGCCACTTATCCTCATATCCGCAAGTATGGTCGTCATACTGTCTCTGATTGGACGAAGTGGCACCTGTGCTGACGTGTGCCATGGAATGGTCTCGTATAGGTGCCTCCTTCCTCTACTCCGACTAATGCTTACTACCGTTTACCACCGTTAACGCTTAGTCTGGTCTGGATCGGCCCAGAACAATGCCAGTAAGTTGCGATGCATGCAGGACGAACTGCTGCTGACATTCCGAGCGCAGCTGGTCGGACCGGTCGCCCCCCGGTCTTCCTCGAAACGCCCACATTGCTGAGGAAAGAGCCCCAAGGTCAATGCCTTTCCAGATATGCAGCGTGTTTATGTGCATTTTACGACCGATTGGAATGACGCACTGGCGAGAGCTTATTTGGGTGGCTTGTTGAGTTTTCAGCTCGATGATGCTAGGGTTATATGGTTTGTGGGTTGCTCTGTGTGTGCTTTGCAACGATAAACAATTAACCCGCGCCGTGCCGGGGGTGTCGTGTTTAGCCGTGTTTACCCGCGCCGTGTTTAGACACCCCCCTCAGGTTTTTCGAGGATAGCGAAAAACGGCGACGCGCAGCGCCGCCGTTTTTGGCACAGCTGTTCGGACATCAATTGCCCACATTATGTAAACAAAAATACCTTTGGTCATCTCAGGTCAAGTCACCAGACCAGGTCACGGGACCCCACCTCCAAAAGAACGTGTGGTCGTACCACAATCACAGTTTGTGGATGATCGGTTTTACACTTTCAGGATTTCATAAGGTCATATATCTACAATTCGTATATCTTGATTTTTTATATCAGCGACCTAAGGTCGGGTCAATTTCGTGACCTCCCCATTATAAGTCAATGGGGAAATATTCAAATCCTTCATATTGCAAGGATACGCAAGATATCAGTCTAATTCCTTCTGGATCATGTTATTAGAGGCCATTATTGATGACCTAGGGGCCATTGTTGTTCAGTGACCCCTACAGGGTCAGCCGAGGTCATCCGAGGTCACCAACAGTTGCATGTCAATAACTCGACATAATGACGATATAGAAGTGAAACCGACACCAATGTGTCTGTCTCGTCGAGGCACGTCTTCCCACATGCAACATACCTACTTGGGTCACCACTTGACCTTGACCTGAGGTCAAATTTTAAGTTGACCTAACCTGGTCAACACTAATATGAATCGAAGCGCCTTGATGAGACAAACACGATGGCATCACAATATGTCCGTGTCGTTATTGGGTAAAAAGCTATTCGTGAAAAAAACTGTTTAAAAAATAGCCTATTTGACATTTGATGAGCTCTGGAGCCTAAACTATTGACCTGAGGTCAAATTTGAGGTTAACTTGTCGATTACATTTTTCAAGAGTCTTCCATTGCTTGTTCCGTTTGTTCCTAGCTATCATAGTTCCTGTGATATCCGAGGCGAAGTCCTAAAACTGGAAAATTTGACCTTTGATGACCTAGCTTTGATGCTTGTCGAGAGCTTTCTAACGCCTTTGTATGCGTCCCTTTCAGTTTTCGAGTTGGAGGGGGTGGGGTGTCTAAACATAAACACCCCCCCCCCCCCCACACGGCGAAGGTGGCGCCGAGGACCGGCACGGCGCGGGTTAAGGTAAAATGTAGACCGGCACGGCGCGGGTTAAGGTAAAATGTAGACCGGCACGGCGCGGGTTAAGGTAAAATGTAGACCGGCACGGCGCGGGTTAAGGTAAAATGTAGACCGGCACGGCGCGGGTTAAGGTAAAATGTAGACCGGCACGGCGCGGGTTAAGGTAAAATGTAGACCGGCACGGCGCGGGTTAAGGTAAAATGTAGACCGGCACGGCGCGGGTTAAGGTAAAATGTAGACCGGCACGGCGCGGGTTAAGGTAAAATGTAGACCGGCACGGCGCGGGTTAAGGTAAAATGTAGACCGGCACGGCGCGGGTTAAGGTAAAATGTAGACCGGCACGGCGCGGGTTAAGGTAAAATGTAGACCGGCACGGCGCGGGTTAAGGTAAAATGTAGACCGGCACGGCGCGGGTTAAGGTAAAATGTAGACCGGCACGGCGCGGGTTAAGGTAAAATGTAGACCGGCACGGCGCGGGTTAAGGTAAAATGTAGACCGGCACGGCGCGGGTTAAGGTAAAATGTAGACCGGCACGGCGCGGGTTAAGGTAAAATGTAGACCGGCACGGCGCGGGTTAAGGTAAAATGTAGACCGGCACGGCGCGGGTTAAGGTAAAATGTAGACCGGCACGGCGCGGGTTAAGGTAAAATGTAGACCGGCACGGCGCGGGTTAAGGTAAAATGTAGACCGGCACGGCGCGGGTTAAGGTAAAATGTAGACCGGCACGGCGCGGGTTAAGGTAAAATGTAGACCGGCACGGCGCGGGTTAAGGTAAAATGTAGACCGGCACGGCGCGGGTTAAGGTAAAATGTAGACCGGCACGGCGCGGGTTAAGGTAAAATGTAGACCGGCACGGCGCGGGTTAAGGTAAAATGTAGACCGGCACGGCGCGGGTTAAGGTAAAATGTAGACCGGCACGGCGCGGGTTAAGGTAAAATGTATTTATTCTCTCACAGGCCATCGAGCTTAATCCGCGCTTGACCGGGGGGTGGGGGGGGGGGCAAATATTGCCCCCCCCCCGGTCATATTTACCCCCGGACGAATTTTCGCGATAGCTCCAAACACAATGGCACTATCAACGTGAAACTTTGGGTACCTTCTCCCACATCCATTGTACATCGTCTGTGCGAAAATTAAGTAATTTCGTCGTAGTGTCGTCGTCGTACATTTTTGAGATATAGCAAATTTAGTGACGTCACTAAACGAGTTTTACGATAAAATCACCTACACTTTAACGGGTCGTACAAAGGCCACTTTTGTTTAGCAAAATGCAATATATAAACGTAAACAGATAGCAAATCGTAAGTCCTACAAAATAGCTATCTCGGATTTTTGAAAATATTGTTTTTTGACTCCCAAAATGTTTTTAAAAAATCTGAAAAATGTCCACGAAATCAAAATGTTAAAAGATGTAAAAAACGGAATATATGTTAAAGAACTACATATGGACAATACCAAAACTAAATTGCAAAGCAATATCTTGGTTTTTGACTGACTTATGGTTCCCAAGTATGAGTAACTCATGACGTCATATTTTGGAATTGCGTTGTTTGGCTTTTATTGAGCAGATACAGACAAACAAATGCCACCACAGTATTTCTGAGACAAAGCTAGTCTAGAAACATGCTTTTTATTTATATTTATTAATTTTCAAATTTTGACCATATGTGACCCGAACTTGACCTAAGCTTGACAATAATTTCACTTAAATGCAAATTCCCTGCGGGTGGCCAGAATTACGTTAACCTGCGGGGGGAGGAGCAGATTCTGCGCGTAACGCTTTTATCATCTTACTAATTTGAAGTTGAACTTAATTTGAGGGTGGGTATCGCCTCCCATTTTTTTTTATCCTGAGTGCGCCTCTGCCCCAAAAATATGTACAATCCCAGTATCTATGATGCATATTGCATTGAAATGTTTCTGACGCATTTATTGCACTGCAAACCACGAAGGAAGTATGCGCCGCAAACTGCACTCGTAACGCCCTCCCTAAAACAGGAGCCTGGAACTGTCCAATTTTGGGAAAAGTCACAAAGTTTCAGGACACTAGGCCTAGCGGTTTAGAAGCGGCAAGTAAAAAACCACCGCGGGGGGGGGGGGGGGGCAGAATCTGCCCCCCCGCAGGGAATAGGGTTAAATGAGGTCAGATGTTAAATGACCATCACTATCGAATTATACGTGTAAAATAGCCCATCAACATGTATTGCATGACTTTCGAAAATCTTCTGCGCATAGTGACCTTTTGTGACCTGACATTGACCTTGACCTTTGCCAACAATCTCATTTTAGCTCATGCGGGATGTGTACTATACCTTTGGGAGGACTTTGGGTGATCATGGTCGCAATCAAAGCCTTTGTATGGAAAGCATGGTCCATAAACTCAAATGCCTCCATTGTGACCTTTGACCCGACCTTGACCTGATATGTGACCTCAATTCGAAAATTTAGAGTACGCTTTAGATGCGTCTCATTGAAAGCTTTCATGCCGCGTTGCGCGTCTCGCTGCGATCATTTGTTCCGGAGATAACGAGGGGGCAATGTTTGCCCCCCCCCCCGCCCGCCCCGGTCAATGGTGTTCTGCTGAGAGCCCGGTCAAGCGCAGGTCAAGGACGATATTGTGACGTCTCATTGTTACATTATAATTATTTCCGCTTAGCGCACACCACCTGACAGTTTGCTCCATGAACTTTTTTGCAATTTCACCAAACCCGATGTTAGGTGCTGAACATAGCGTTCACAAAATGACCGTGACCAGATATGGGGTATTCCGTGGTAAACATTTGATAGGCATCATGCACATCGTTGTCCAGCCTCTGCTAAAGCAGCTTCATGTTCTCACCATCTCCGTCCGTGTGTGCGGCTGGACCGGCTGCTGCTCCGGACGGCCGCCAGGGTCCAGTGACGGCCGCCAGGGTCCAGTGACGGCCGCCAGGGTCCAGTGACTGCGGCTGGACCGGCTGCTGCTCCGGACGGCCGCCAGGGTCCAGTGACGGCCGCCAGGGTCCAGTGACTGCGGCTGGACCGGCTGCTGCTCCGGACGGCCGCCAGGGTCCAGTGACGGCCGCCAGGGTCCAGTGACTGCGGCTGGACCGGCTGCTGCTCCGGACGGCCGCCAGGGTCCAGTGACGGCCGCCAGGGTCCAGTGACGGCCGCCAGGGTCCAGTGACTGCGGCTGGACCGGCTGCTGCTCCGGACGGCCGCCAGGGTCCAGTGACGGCCGCCAGGGTCCAGTGACTGCAGCTGGACCGGCTGCTGCTCCGGACGGCCGCCAGGGTCCAGTGACGGCCGCCAGGGTCCAGTGACTGCGGTTGGACCGGCTGCTGCTCCGGACGGCCGCCAGGGTCCAGTGACGGCCGCCAGGGTCCAGTGACTGCGGTTGGACCGGCTGCTGCTCCGGACGGCCGCCAGGGTCCAGTGACTCAGCCGGTTAATAAAGGCTCCCCAGGGAAGAGTGCCCGCGCCCTTCATTGTCTGGAATGACGCCTCAATGCCGGCCGGCTCATCAAATAGTGGCGGCCGACCCGCCTCATCAAATAGTGGTGGCCGACCCGGCCCGAAACGCTAACCACTGCGCTGAGCGGCTGCTCGCGGCTCTGGCTGGTGTCTCCTTGTTGAGTAGGTGCTATTTTACCTGTCCAGTTATCGGTGCTGGGGTCCAGGGGCAAATTATCCGCCATGGATGCTGACAGTCCAAATTGTTAAATAGCTTAACTAGATTATACAAACAGCTAGTCATTAGAAAGGCAACCAGGTACTGGCGCGCGTGCGTGCGTGCGTGTCTGTGTCTGTGTCTGTGTATGTCTGTGTGTGTGTGTGTGTGTCTGTGTCTGTGTATGTCTGTGTGTGTGTGTGTGTGTGTGTGTGTGTGTGTGTGTGTGTGTGTGTGTGTGTGTGTGTGTGTGTGTGTGTGTGTGTGTGTGTGTGTGTGTCTGTGTCTGTGTCTGTGTCTGTGTCTGTGTCTGTGTCTGTGTCTGTGTCTGTGTCTGTGTCTGTGTCTGTGTCTGTGTCTGTGTCTGTGTCTGTGTCTGTGTCTGTGTCTGTGTCTGTGTCTGTGTCTGTGTCTGTGTCTGTCTGTGTATGTCTCTGTGTATGTCTCTGTGTATGTCTCTGTGTATGTCTCTGTGTATGTCTCTGTGTATGTCTCTGTGTATGTCTCTGTGTATGTCTCTGTGTATGTCTCTGTGTATGTCTCTGTGTATGTCTCTGTGTATGTCTCTGTGTATGTCTGTGTATGTCTCTGTGTATGTCTCTGTGTATGTCTCTGTGTATGTCTCTGTGTATGTCTCTGTGTATGTCTCTGTGTATGTCTCTGTGTATGTCTCTGTGTATGTCTCTGTGTATGTCTCTGTGTATGCCTCTGTGTATGTCTCTGTGTATGTCTCTGTGTATGTCTCTGTGTATGTCTCTGTGTATGTCTCTGTGTATGTCTCTGTGTATGTCTCTGTGTATGTCTCTGTGTATGTCTCTGTGTATGTCTCTATGTATGTCTCTGTGTATGTCTCTGTGCATGTCTCTGTGTATGTCTCTGTGTATATCTCTGTGTATGTCTCTGTGTATGTATCTGTGTATGTATCTGTGTATGTATCTGTGTATGTCTCTGTGTATGTCTCTGTGTGTGTATGTGTGTGTGTGTGTGTGTGTGTGTGTGTGTGTGTGTGTGTGTGTGTGTGTGTGTGTGTGTGTGTGTGTGTGTGTGTGTGTGTGTGTGTGTGTGTGTGTCTGTGTCTGTGTCTGTGTCTGTGTCTGTGTCTGTGTCTGTGTCTGTGTCTGTGTCTGTGTCTGTGTCTGTGTCTGTGTCTGTGTCTGTGTCTGTGTCCGTAGCTGTGTAGCTGTGTAGCTGTGTAGCTGTGTAGCTGTGTAGCTGTGTAGCTGTGTAGCTGTGTAGCTGTGTAGCTGTGTAGCTGTGTAGCTTTGTAGCTGTGTAGCTGTGTAGCTGTGTAGCTGTGTAGCTGTGTAGCTGTGTAGCTGTGTAGCTGTGTAGCTGTGTAGCTGTGTGGCTGTGTGGCTGTGTGGCTGTGTGGCTGTGTGGCTGTGTGGCTGTGTAGCTGTGTAGCTGTGTAGCTGTGTAGCTGTGTAGCTGTGTAGCTGTGTAGCTGTGTAGCTTTGTAGCTGTGTAGCTGTGTAGCTGTGTAGCTGCGTGTGGCTGTGTGGCTGTGTGGCTGTGTGGCTGTGTGGCTGTGTGGCTGTGTGGCTGTGTGGCTGTGTGGCTGTGTGGCTGTGTGGCCGCGTAGCTGTGTGGCTGCGTGGCCGCGTAGCTGTGTGGCTGTGTGGCTGTGTGGCTGTGTGGCTGTGTGGCTGTGTGGCTGTGTGGCTGTGTGGCTGTGTGGCTGTGTGGCTGTGTGGCTGTGTGGCTGTGTAGCTGCGTGGCCGCGTAGCTGTGTAGCTGTGTGGCCGCGTAGCTGTGTAGCTGTGTAGCTGTGTAGCTGTGTGGCTGTGTAGCTGCGTAGCTGTGTGGCTGCGTAGCTGTGTGGCTGCGTAGCTGCGTAGCTGTGTAGCTGTGTGGCCGCGTAGCTGTGTAGCTGTGTGGCTGTGTGGCTGTGTGGCTGTGTGGCTGTGTGGCTGTGTGGCTGTGTGGCTGTGTGGCTGTGTGGCTGTGTGGCTGTGTGGCTGCGTAGCTGTGTGGCTGTGTGGCTGTGTAGCTGTGTGGCTGTGTGGCTGTGTAGCTGTGTAGCTGTGTAGCTGTGTAGCTGTGTAGCTGTGTAGCTGTGTGGCTGTCTAGCTGTGTGGCTGTGTGGCTGTGTGGCTGTGTGGCTGTGTGGCTGCGTAGCTGTGTAGCTGTGTGGCTGTGTGGTTGTGTAGCTGTGTAGCTGTGTAGCTGTGTAGCTGTGTGGCTGCGTAGCTGTGTAGCTGTGTGGCTGTGTGGCTGCGTAGCTGCGTGTGGCTGTGTGGCTGTGTGGCTGTGTGGCTGTGTGGTTGTGTAGCTGTGTAGCTGTGTGGCTGTGTGGCTGTGTGGCTGCGTAGCTGCGTAGCTGCGTAGCTGCGTAGCTGTGTAGCTGTGTGGCTGTGTAGCTGTGTGGCTGTGTAGCTGTGTGGCTGCGTAGCTGTGTAGCTGTGTAGCTGTGTGGCTGCGTAGCTGTGTAGCTGTGTGGCTGTCTAGCTGTGTGGCTGTGTGGCTGTGTGGCTGTGTGGCTGTCTGGCTGTGTGGCTGCGTAGCTGTGTAGCTGTGTGGCTGTGTGGTTGTGTAGCTGTGTAGCTGTGTAGCTGTGTGGCTGCGTAGCTGTGTAGCTGTGTGGCTGTGTGGCTGCGTAGCTGCGTAACTGCCGCACTGCCTCGGTTTAGGCCCTCAGCGAACCGCCGCCCGCCCGTGTGGAGTCGCCTCTTTTGTTGCGGATTTTCCGTCCCACTCCAGCATGTGGCAGTGTTCTGCGTCTGACGCCTGCCCTATAACCGCAGCTGAGGGCGCTCTAATACTTCCATCGGGCCACTCAGCCGCGACCCGGGCCGGGCCGCACCTCTTTCAGTCGTGTTTGTCCGTAATTTGACCGGTGGCGAGGGCGCGCGTCGTCTCGACCGGTCGTTATTGGCGTCTGGAGGG
This sequence comes from Chirona hameri, assembly GCA_036785665.1. Lineage (NCBI taxonomy): Eukaryota > Metazoa > Arthropoda > Thecostraca > Balanomorpha > Balanidae > Chirona > Chirona hameri. The sequence goes on from JAXIVJ010004813.1 coordinate 67,148, forward strand.
TGCTCGTGTTGTGGGCAGCATCGGACCGGTCAGCGCCGCCCGCCGCCCGCCGCAGCCCAGTATTGGATGCATTGCCGCCGCACGGCCAAATGAGCCTATTTGCTGCCGGGCCATAAGGCAGGACCATTGACTGCGTTAGGTCCGCTTCGATGGACTGGCCGGCAGCCTGGGCGCCCTGCATTGATTTTCCACAGATTCTGCTTAAAATTCCTGCTTACTGGAAAATATCAATAATGTATGACGGCTGCTTGGCGAGGCTTAATTGGCGATGGTGGGGATGACTGTCTTCTCCCTGGATTATCGGCGGTGTCGTGATGCGGCTGGCCTCGGCTGGCCGCTGTGTGTGATGCGGTGCGGCGCTGCTCATCGCGTGATGCGGCTGGCCTCGGCTGGTCGCTGCTGGGGTGCCGTGCCGGCCGCCGTCGCCAACATAACGCCCCGCCAACTGACCGCTGCCCCGCCATCGGCATAATGCGAGCCGGCCGATCCGATTCGGACGGGAAATTGAAAATTCCGAACTTGGTCCGAAATGAGATACGGGAGGGAAGAAGTGGACAAAGGAGGAAAAAAGCGTCCCTGATCAATACGGGAGCGTTGCTGGACTGTCGGAGATGGAAGAGCGAGCCCGTGCCTGCGGCCCGGCGCCCACTAATGGTATGCACTATTCAGTGTTGGGTGGTGCCCAGCGCGCTCCATACGTGGCCCACGCCGCCCGCTTAATGAAATTATTTGTGACTCAGCGTTTAATTCTGCATTGTTGATTAATACTTCATTTGCATGCATAATGAGATCGCAATGTTATTAATCCTTAGAGCAGTCGATTCTTGCCCGGCCGCGGTGCTTCCACAGCTCCCATAGGGGAGCGTTTCGCTTGCGCCCTCCTGCGATAAGCGCCGCGCTGTGCCCGTAATGAGAAGGCATACAATTAATAAGATGGAGGGGCGCGCATAGAGGAGAGAATGGAGAATTATCATAATGCATTGACTAATCACGGCGCTGATTCAGCGAGGCACGGACGCTGAGCCGGGGTGGGAGGAAGGGGAAGGGGCGGCCGGACAACCTCTTTGTCAGCGGCAGACTACCATACATGATCGGAATTCTATTTTCATAATAAGCCGTGTGAATAAGCACTTTGTGTGGACGGCGGTGACGGTGCGTTTCGAGGCGCCGCGCCGGCAGCAGCGGGAGCGGCGGTACACGCCACACAGCGCAGAGCGGTGCGCCCAACGCCATTCCGGCCAAAAACAGGGTCTCATGGCCTCTGATTGGTCGATGGTCGTGGCGTCAACGATACATGACTTTTGCTAGCCGGCATGATCAGCGTGCAAAATCCCATTGGGATCCCCCTCTAACTCAAAAACAAAAAGGCTAGCAAGACGCAGGAAACATTGTTCGAAAGCTCACTGCAAGGCCATTCGAAGTTACTTCGGGTATTATTTGGCTCAGGTCAATATTGAGGTCACCAGAGGTCAACAAAGGTCACATTTTCCAAGTGAAAGACTTTGCTCTAGAAACCCCCATTTTTTTTCTAACCGCCACCCATTAATAGGTGACCAGGAGTGACAGGTGACCCCCGCCCTCGATCCCAACGACGCACGACACCTTAAGTTAACACCAGAGAACAAAAGAGAAAATGTCGCGGCACTCCCAGCTAAGAAATTAGAACAAACATAAAAAAGCATATGAAGAGAGGTAGTTTGGGTGTTAGATGTGGTAATATAAAAGAAGGCGAAAAGTAGTCATTGTTGAAAACAGCAAATGACTGCCCCCCCCCCCCCCCCAACTACGTCCCAGGATATCATCCTCACTCATCCTCATCCAGGACAGGATGAGGATGCATTCATTCATTCTGATCCTCATCCAGGACAGGATGAGGATGGATTCATTCACTGTGTTAGTAAAGGGGATATCAGTCATACAGGGCGGAGGTTGAAGTCTGGTCAATTTGAAGCGTTTCTTGCTGGTGCCTCATGGACCCCACTCAACTAAGCATAGCTTGTTGCCGAGTAGGGACCACGAAGCCAGCGCCATTGAATGGGTGAAAGCCAGCGCCATTGAATGGGTGGCCCTACCTATGACCTACTTATGAGACTCATGAAAAGCAAACACATTTAACTAACTTGTTGGACTATATATGTATATATGCATGATACCATCAACTATGCATGCACATGCATATGCATACATATGTGATACTTTTTTTCTCACATGTCTCACAGATACATATACATACATGCACATACACATACACATACACATACACATACACATACACATACACATACACATACACACACACACACATACACATATACACACACATATACACATATGCATGTCATGGACATACACACAGCAGCAACTGAGCAACACAATGTTACCCATAACAACCAGATACAATAACCATTTAATTACAACCCATTACTCATAACAACATTATGTGTTACTAATATTGTGAAATGAAGTGATCTTTTATTATTTTTTTTCATCACATACTTAGATTGTGGTACCTCGTTAGGGCTAATGCTTCTACATATAATATCATTCCATAGTTTGGGACCAAGGCATGTTATGGTGAAAAGTCTATAATTCTTTGTTGAAAAAAAATACTTTGAAAATGTTTGGTTTGTCTTGTAGAGTGACAAGTTTCAATGTGTATATTGAACATATTTTGTATTGGGTGAGGTAACTGGTTGCATACATGCTTATGCATTATGAGCATCATTTGTAGTTTGCCAATATCTTGAACTTTTAGACAATTATATTTTTTTGAAAACTGGATTGGCACTTTGAGGAGGATAAATGCCTTCTATGATTCGCATTGCTCTCTTTTGCAGAATTAATAGTTTTGTAGTATGATGAACATATCCTGCTCCCCAAATAAGGCAGCAATAATTGATATAAGGAAGTATGAGTGCATTATATATCTGCAAGAGCTGTCTTGTATCTACAAAGTATTTTACTCTACACATCATGCCCACATTTCGGCTGACAGTATTTGTGATGTTGTTTATGTGAGAAGTAAATTTCAAATCATCATCTATCAACATTCCTGAGTACTTAACTGTACCTTTTTTCTCAATAAATGCCTCATTCATTTGCACACTTATGTTAATATTTATTTTGCGTTTACTATATATTTGATATACAGTCTTTGATACATTAAGAGAAAGGAAGTTTGACTGTAGCCAAGTAGATATTTTTGGCAATACTATATTGATCATGATTTGAAGAACATCCACATCATGATGCTTAAAGAAAATGGCTGTGTCATCAGCATATATGAAAAACACAGCTACCATCAATGTTTACTAGATCATTAATATATATAATGAACAAAAGAGGTCCCAAGATTGATCCTTGGGGCACACCTATGCCCACATTCCTAAATTCTGCTTGGGTACCCCTTATGTTAACAGTCTGTTTGCGATCTGTGAGGTATGATTGGAGTATCTCATATGCTTTTCCAGAGACACCATATTTTTTTAGTTTTTCACAAAGAATATTGTGATCTACAGTGTCAAATGCCTTTTTTTAAATCCAAGAATATGCCAACAACACACTCATCCTCCTCAAAGGCTTTTGTAATCAAATCTTGTATCAATATAATGGGCATATATGTTGAAAATCCTTTGCGAAAACCGAATTGTTTTTCACAAAGCAGTTTATTTTGTGTGAAGTGTTGTAACAATTGAATATGTATAAGTTTTTCTAAGATTTTTGATAAGTATGGCAATATGCTGATTGGCCTGTAATTAGAAAATGACATTGGATCACCTGTTTTGAAGATAGGCTTGATAACTGCAGTTTTTAGTTGTTTTGGAAATACTGCTTCATTCAAGCATATATTGAAAAAGTGAACAAGATGTGGTAATATTGATTTATATGTATTCTTACATATTTTTGAGTTAATATTGTCAAATCCTGCTCCTACATTTTTCAGCCCACAAAGGATTTTCTCTACTTCATTTGCATTTGTTGGAGATAGAATCATGTCTTCATTTAGGAAATCTCCTAAATTGTCCAGAGGATCTCTAACAGATGAAGTAATTTTATTTTTGTAACTTCTGTCCTATTTCAGTGAAGAACTTGTTAAATTCTGTTGATATTGATATATCATCATCAAACTCTTCACCTGAATCAGACACAAACTTGTTTGGAAGTTCATTGTTTGATGATTTTTGTCGAAGAAGTTGGTTTAGTGTTTTCCAAGTTTGTTTGGGATTATTATGATATTTTGCAAACTCCAACTTATAGTAATGTTTTTTAGCATTTCTTAATGCTGAGTTGAGACAGTTTCTATATGTGTTATACTTTGCATTATTCTCAGCATTTGGATTTCTCAGTTTTATACTAAACAAAATACTTTTTCTATTTATTGAGTTAAGTAACCCAGGTGTAATCCATGGTTGAATAGCATTATTCCTTCTGGATATTTTTTTTTTTTTGGAAAATTTTGCAATGCCTTTGTTGTAAGAGGTAATTATTATGTTGGAAGCACTTTCAGGATTTGTTTCAGATTGAAAATTTTCTAGTTCTTTGACTAGAAACTCATTGAGATTATCTATATAGTGATAGTCAAAACATACTTTGACTTCATTTGCAGATGACTTCTTGTCAAGGGTGATGTCAGAGGAAGAGAATATTGAGAAGTGGTCTGAGAAATCTGTTTTTATCACACCTGACTGTTGCACTACTGAAATATCATTGCAGAAAATATTATCAATCAGAGTTGAAGATTCTATGGAAACCCTAGTAGCTTTAGAGATTGTAGGAAGAAATCCATATGAGCACATGAGGGTGAAGAATGATTCAAATATCTCGCGAACTATGAGAGCTAGTAACAAACGGAACAAACAATCGAAAGCTCATGCAAATTCAAATCGCCGTTGTATTCAAATTAAAGCTCAGGTCAATATTTTAGGCCCCCGAGGTCACCAAAAGCCACAAGGACATTTTTTCCAAAATGTTTTTCATAAATAACTTTGTATTGGTTAAACATATAGCAGTAATGTTAACACCATCGTGTTTGTGTCGTAAAGGTGCTTCGAAACAACATATTAATGGTGACCTGGTTAGTTCAACTTCAAAATTTGACCTCAGGTCAAAGCATTTGGTGACCCAGGTAGGTCATGTTGCATATGGGGCGACGCGACTCGACGAGACAAACACAGTGGTGTCATTTGCACGTTCTATCTTTATTATATCAAGAGTTATTGGCAAAAGGGTGCTGTTGACCTGATATGACCGCAGCCGAGCTTCCAGAGGTCACTGAGCAACAATTGCACCTGGGTCATCAATAATGAGCTAAAATAACATGATTCTGAAAGAATTGGCCTGAGCCAATGCATATTCTTTGAAAAGGAAGCATGTGTATATTTTCCCAAATTCACTTATAATGGGGAGGTCACCAAATTGACCTGACCTTAGGTCACCGATAACAAAAAAAAACGAGATAAACGAATTGTAGGTACCTACTTATGACCTCATGGAAATCCTGCAAGTTTAAAATTTATCGGACAAACACTTTGGCACGACCACAAACATTTTTGGAGGTAAGGTCACTTGACGTGACTTGGTGACCCTGACTTGCGACGACCTTAAGTTAAAACTTTTACACAATGTGGGTAATTGATGCACACATAGCCGTACCAAATTTGCTGCGCGCCGCTGTTTTCTCGCTATTCTCGACAAACCTCAGGGGTAGTCAAAGTGACGCCCCCACCAGATCTCCTCGGATTTAGGCCCCTATATTTTGTTGGGCCTCTAAATGGTCGCAAAAGAACATCGGGCAGGCCCATGTTGAAGTCTCATGCCTTCCGAGGACCCCTCGGGCCTACCAAGGGCCCCTTCAGGCCGATTAAGAGCATTCTGTCGACCTTAGAGGGCCCATCAGGCTCGCTGGCGGCACCTCGGGGCCCCCAGCCAGCATTTAGCATTCCCCCCCTAGCAAATTTGGATCGGCTATGTGTGCATCAATTACTCACATTGTGTGAAAGTTTTAACTTCAGGTCATCTCAAGTCAGGTCACCAGGTCATCTCAAGTCAGGTCACCAGGTCACGTCAAGTGACCTTACCTCCAAAAATGTTTGTGGTCGTGCCAAAACCACAGTGTTTGTCCGATAAATTTGAAACTTGCAGGATTTCATAAGGTCATAAGTACCTACAATTCGTTTATCTCGGATTTTGCTTGTATCGGTGACCTAAGGTCAGGTCAATTTCGTGACCTCCCCATTATAAATCAATTTGGACAAATATACAAATGCTTCCTTTTCAGAGAATATGCATTGGATCAGCCCAATTATTTCAGAATCATGTTAATTTAGCTCATTATTGATGACCCAGGTGCAATTGTTGCTCAGTAGCTCTGCAAGGTCGCCTGAGGTCATATCACGTCACCAGCACCTTTTTTGGCAATAACTCTTGATACAATAAAGATAGAGACGTGCAAATGACACTACTGTGTTTGTCTCGTCGAGTCGCGTCGCTCCATATGCAACATGACTTACCTGGGTCACCAAATGACCTTGATCGGAGGTCAAATTTTGAAGTTGACCTAACCAGGTCACCATTAATATGTTGTTTCGAAGCGCCTTTATGAGAGAAGCAGATGGTGTTAAAATTGCTGCTATATGTCTAACCAATACAAAGTAATTTATGAAAACTTTTTGGAAAAAATGTCCTCGTGACCTTTGGTGACCTGGGACCTAAACTATTGACCGGAGCTTAAATTTGAGTACAACCATGGCGATTTGAATTTTCATGAGCTTTCAATTGCTTTCTTCCGTTTGTTACTATAGTTCCCGAGACATTTTGGGTTTTCTAGAGCAAAGTCCTTTACTTGGAAAATGTGACCTTTACTGACGTCTGGTGACCTCAATATTGACCTGAGCCAAATAATACTCGAAGTAACTTCGGATGGCCTTGTAGAGAGCTTTTGAAAGCTGTTTTCTGCGTCTCTCTAGCCTTTTTAGTTTTCGAATTAAAGGAGGGATCCCAATGGGATTTTTCACGCTGAGCATGCCGGCTAGCAAAAGTCATGTACCGTTGACGTCACGACCAATCAGAGGCTGGTATTGGATAGGACCCTCCCGCGTAATGCTGAAGGTGCCGGAGTGAGCCCCCTGGGTGCGCCAGTGGAGCGTCTGGGCTGTTCCGGTGCCCGGGCTGGGCTGGTCGGTGCAGCAGACTGGCAGTACAGCTGGGACAGAGACGGCGCCGGGCCGCGGACTGGCGACGGCTGACGGCCGGCCACCAGTGGTGAGTGCAGAGAGGTGTCCGGCGCCGCGTCTCGCCTGCCGCTGAGCTCCGAGAACGCGTGGCTGGTGCCGAATCATACTCTGGGAGGACGGCTGGTGTGTGACCTGTTAGGAGAGCGTGCTCGTGGGCAGGCCGTGGAAAGGTGCGGCTTGGCGTGCTTGTGGGCAGGTACGTTGAACGGGGTGAGTAACTGGTGCTGTCTGATGAGTGCGGCTCTGCACTGTGGACTCTGCAGCTGATGCTCAGCAATGGTTTAACTGTAGGGGCGACGGATTTTTTGTACTGTATGTAAATGTCAGCCTGTATGACGCACATCTTGAAAACCCTGCTTTCCGCATGGATATATTTGTCGTCATTTGAATCAACTATGACTGTAGGGTCACATTTTCACTGGGGGGGGGGGGGGGGGGGGGGGAGGATTTCCACTAGCGGATCTAGGTTTCGAGTTTGGGGAGGGCAAAAATTTCGCTCGGTTTCGTCAGCGAAAAGTATCGTTGGGGGGGGGGGGGGGGGGGTTGGTGGCGTGGGGTTCTCAACGCGAAATATTCGCTGACCGGAGGCGAAAAATGCGTTGAACTGTCTCTCAAGGGATAGTTCAAAACATTTTTCTTACCGTCGACTGCGGGGAATTTTTGCGTCCACTGGGGGGAGGGGGAATATTTCAAGGCACTACGGGGACAAATCACCCCAGTTAACATGTTAAAATAGGCCCTGCTCTAGGACATGGTTCATTTTCGTCGCGATTTGTCGATGATCACCATGTTGAATGCTGTTTTGGTGAACTGTAAGCCTAGCCACTGATACGCGCTCCCGTCTCGAACACGTACATGCCGTCTTCAATATTTAGCCTCGAACCAGTGGCGGCGGAAGGTATTTTCGGATGTGGGGGCAAAGAAACCCAGGGGCCCTCTCGGCCAAAGGCCCCCAAATTTTTTCTCTCGCGAAATGGTATCTCCTCGGATTTAGGCCACTATGTTTTGCGGGGCCCCTAAATGGTCGCAAAAAAAACGTCGGAAAGGCCCATGTTGAAGTCTCAGGCCTTCCGAGGGCCCCCTCAGGACCTTCTGTCGGCCTTGGATGGCCCCTTAGGCCGGCTGGGGCACCTCGGACCCCACCTCGGGTCATTTTCTTGAAGGGCCCCTCTTACAAATTTATGTGGGGCAAAATCATGTTTGCCCCCCCCCCCCCCACTTATTGAGTGTGTGGGAGCTGTGTGGGGTCATTGGCGGATCCAGAACGTTTTTTTTTTGGGGGGGGGGGGGGGGGGGTCCGAGCGGCCTGTCCTCGCCGTGGCGTCCACCGAGCGGATGGCGTCCTGGGTAGCTGAAGGATCTCAGGTCGTGTCGGGGGTCGGCCATACGAAGCTCCTGTCAGAAGTTGCCTTTGTTTGACCTCGTCTAATTTGCTGTCGGACATCACGCGTTGCCTGTGGCTACTAGCGGAGCCAGTGTGTGTGTGTGTGGGGGGGGGGGGAGCGGCCATGCCCCCCCCCCCAAGAAAAAAACGCCTGAAATCGGAGCAAAATTCTGATATAGAAGAAAATCTAAGCAACTTCTAATAAGGAAAGTTTGTTTTAAATCACATCAGTGCATAAGCAAGCGAAATCCGATGAGTTTTCAGAATTGTGTGAGACTTTTTTTGAAATTTGGCCCCACCAACACCACCCGTGCCCCCCCCCCCCCTTCCACCACCGTTCTGAATCGTCAATTTGCCTGAGGCTACTGGTAACTTGACGTCACATGTGCCACCTGCAGTGACGGGTGAAGTGACAGTGACACTGTGTTCATTGACCGTCTTTGGTCACACGGTCATTGACCGTCTTTGGTCACACGGTCATTGACCGTCTTTGGTCACACGGTCACATAGAAAGTTAATAACCCTTCTCTTTATCTGTTATCATAATCAGGAATAGTTATTCAAGATCTGTCGGACCACTTGCCAATATTTTATCACTAAAAATATACATAATTTTTTAATAGGAAAAGCAAAACAGTATTTAACACACAGAAGATGCCGGAACTAAATGATTTTCTTATATCAAGATTACATAATTTTCAGGCAAATACTGACGCTAATATTGTATCTGAACATCTTTCGAAGGCTTACGCCGATGGTATAGTGTCTTTCTCAAAAACTTATAGACCTAGCCGTAGAAAATCGTCCATAAAACCGTGGATCGCACCAAGTGCCTATTCTTTGCTCGATCAATAAGAAAACGCAACTGTATAACAAATTCTTAAGACGAGGAAATAGGACGAATGAAAATAACTATAAAATATACCGAAATGTGCGTGTACAAACTATCAGGGATGCAAAAAGGTTGTATTTTAAAGATGCACTAGAACAGCACAAAAATGATGGAAAAGTGACTTGGTCTTTACTAAACCAAGTTGTCAACAAGTTACACAAAAAACAAGACAATTACCCTGACACTTTTTGATGATAGCCAGGGAAAGATATATATGAAGCCAGGATGTGTCAGATGGCTTCAATACATTCTTCTCTTCCGTAGGGCAAGTGAATAAAGAAATAAAAAAATACCGAAGGTTGAAAATGATCCTCTAAACTATCTAAATGAAATAGAATATGAACCATATGTTTCGACGCCACAAACTACAGCTATTGAAATAGAACGATTGTCAAGTCTTTAAACAGAGTAGTACTCACAGGAGGTGGAATTGATAAAATCAGCCCACAGATACTCTTAGGGACATATACAAACATAATTAATCACCTTACCCTTTTCTTCAACTTGTTTCAGCAAGGCAGTATTCCCCGACAATCTAAAAGTTGCAATAATAAAGCCAATACATAAAGCTGGAAGTAAAGATAAGTTAACAAATTATAGGCCAATATCCTTACTGCCAATGCTATCAAAAATACTTGAAAAAATAATATACTTAACATTGTCACCCTTCTTAGAAATAAATAACATATTAAATCCTTTGCAATTTGGTTTTCGAAAGAAGCATAGCACGTATATGCCGATAGCTCATATGAATGATGAAATAACTACAAATTTGCACACAAAAAAATGAAATGAAATGTATCTATACCTAGATCTAAAAAAAAGACATTCGATATGTCTTTTTGTATCGAAATACTCATGCGAAAAATACATTGTATTGGGATCAGAGGGTGTTTATTTGACATAATTACCTCATATCTTAGCAATCGACAGCAGATAACAAAAATTAATAATATCTACTCTGAAAAACAGGCCGTTACTGTAGGAGTCCCACAGGGATCAGTTATAGGTCCTCTGTTATTTATAATGTACATGCACGACATGCCAAACCTTTCAGACTTAGCGAGCTTCTATGTATTCGCCGATGATACAGCGGTTATGTTTAAAGCAAAAAATATTGACCAATTTCAAATCAAAGTGAATCAATTGATGCCGATCATTGCAAAGTGGTTTCAGATAAATAGGCTATCTTTAAATGCATCCAAATCAAATTATCAGATTTTCTCAGGAAATCCTAAAAGATATTTACATATCACTGGGAAATACTAAAATTGAAAGAAAAGCACGTGTAAGGTATTTAGGAATGTATGGTGATGAAAACCTGAAGTTGCATAGCCATATTGCCTATGTTCTATCAACCATAGGTATAAATTTGGGCATCGTGGGAAGAGCAAAATATTTACTATCAGCACGAGAGCTGATACTGCTATATAACACGCTGATATTACCTCATTTAACCTACTGCGCAATAATTTGGGGAATAAATTATGAATCGAATATGAAAAGGGTAACAGTGTTTAAAAAAGAGCTGTAAGAATAATAGATAAAAGTCATACCACCGTCAAATGGGTTATTTATTCAGCATAAAATACTTAAATTCTCGGACATTGTGAGAAGCAGAGTATTATGATATTATTAGTACACATCAACAACACTTTGCCTAGACCAATATCCAAAATGTTAAAATTCGAAGAAGCAAAACATTTCTTCATTCCAACAGCCTTAACACGCGCCCTGGAAGGCCTCTGATAATTACACGCTCTTGAGGGGGTGGGTGGGGGGGGGGGGGGCGGATTTCGCCCCCCCCCCCCCCCGCCCTATGATCTCGAAAACCACGCAACGTAGCGACAAGCGGAAAATGGACATTAGATAGCTCGAGACAAGCTCTTTCGAAAGTATTTCCTTCATTTTTTTCTCAGGTCAATATTGAGGTCACCAGAGGTCATCAAGGGTCAGATTTTCAAGTTTTAGGACTTCGCTTCGAACACCCCCAAATATCTCGGGGACTTTGATAGTTAGCAGCAAACGGAAAAACCAATCGAAAGCCCTTGCAAAATGCAATCGACAAGGTATCCTCAGATTTGAGCTCAGGTCAATCATTTAGGCTCCTTAGGCCATCAAATGTCAAAAAGGTTTTTTTCAAATAACTTTTTACCTAATAAAGATAAAGCAATAGTTTTTACGCCATCGTGTTTGTCTCGTAAAGGCGCTTCGAATCATATTCATGGTGACCGGGTTAGATCAACTGATAAATTTTACCTCAGGTCAGGGTCAAGTGGTGAACCAAGTTGGCCATGCTGCATATTAGGAGACGTGTCTTGACGAGACAAACACATGGTACCATTGTATCTTCTCTATCTTCATTATGTCGATAGTTATTGACAAAACAGTGTTGGCGGTCACGAAATTGACCTGACCTTAGGTCACCGATATTAGAAATCCGAGATATACAAATTGTTGGTATCTATGACCTTATGAAATCCTGCAAGATTGAAACCGATCGGCCTAAAACTGTGGATGTGGTACTACTGCAAACGTTTTGGAGTTGAGGTCATCACGTGACCTGGTCTGGTGACCTGACCTGAGATGACCCGAGGTCAAGAATTTTACATAATGTGAGAAGTGAACAGGTGTGCAAAAAAAACTGCGGCGCTGCGCTGCGCCGTTTTTGCGCTATTCTCGAAAAACCGGAGTGGGGTGGGGGGGTTTCGCCCCCCCCCCTCCAGGGCGCGTGTTAAGAAATTACAGATTATTCGCATTGTCGTGTGGTGCGCCACAAATTTGGAACAC
>JAXIVJ010004814.1:0-50000 GCA_036785665.1 Chirona hameri
TATATTGGTAGATGGAACACAGTATGGTGATGACACTTGATAGAGAACGCCGAGCATCGGACGTGCTTTGCGAGTCAGGTCGTTCTGCAGTTTAATCCCCGGATTATGGACCAAGATTTGCTTGTACTTCTTCCAAGAATATTACGTAAGGAGTTTATGTGACCGCCGAGCTGAGGACTAGCGACGGAATTCGGCGGTACAAAAATTGGCGGGATAACCTCGGCAGGCTGCCTCTTTAGTTAACATCCCCACTGGAAGGTTAGGAATGCACAATGCACATCTCGCGCTTAGGGACGTAACAAAGGAGCTGCGAGATGTCGAGAATAAAATTATGTACATTTTAGGCAGTGGCAGATCTACGCTAGGGCAAATCAGGAAATTTCCCCCCCCCATACGAAAGATCAGTAGGCAAACGTATGTTTCTGCCCCCAAACCGTTCCGGGAGGTTGTGATTTTTGTCCCGGGAAGTCGTGATTTGACTGGGGATTTGACGTGACCGGGGGGGGGGGGAGGGTACCCGCCCTCCTATGATATCGGAAACAACGCAACGTAGCGACAAGCGGAAAATGGAGTTACATAACTCGTGACAAGCTCTTTCGAAAATATCTCAGGCAGTTTTAAGGTCAGGTCAATATTTTTCTTATATATGGATGCCCTTTATAAAACCGTCCTTATCTCGCTAACTAAAAGAGCTAGCGATGCGCAGGAAAAATCATTCGAAAGAGAGTTGAATTAGCTGTGTGCTTCATATTTTTTTCATATCTCTTCATATTTTTTCATATTAGTTCCATCATATTTGATATTAGGTCAATATTAAAGGGAATAGTTCACCTTTAAAGGAAATAGTTCACCTTCAACATGGGGTTTTGAACTGAAATAGCAGTTTTGTAGCCCGTGTTGAGAAATCTCTATCTGCAACTTTTATTGGCTGAAAAGACTCTCCAGCCGAAGATATTTGACTTTTTGGCGGAGGAATTCGGCGCATATATGATATACCGTACCGTCTGAAAGTGCCAGCACTGCATAGAGCATGCGCAGACCAATAACGCACACCATCAAATTAATTATTTGCGACCTTCTGTCCTGAATTGGCGCGATGTAGGACTATTTTTGAAAATAAAAAAAGAAACTGTATTCAAAAATATAATAAAATCGTGTTCTGAGAAATTTTGCGAAGGTGAACTATTTCCTTTAACACGCACAGTGAAGTGAAGGGGGGGGGGGGCACTTTGTGCCCCCCCCCCACATGTTTTTCGTGAATAGCTCGAAAATAAAGATGCCACTTTTCTACCCGCTTACCCACGAGACGTGGGTAGTTACTACCCACGTGGGTAGTTGTGGGTAGCACAAGCAATCATTTGGCTGAAGTGGGTAGTTGGCGGGTAGCAGAATTTTCAACTTTTCGAAAAAGGAAAGTTTTAAACCTTATTTCAGTGACAGCGCTTTCATTTCAGCAATATCATTCAAGTTTATTGCATTAATTTGCATAATTTAAAGGTTTTTGCTTTAATTTTCTTCAATCACAAAAAGTACAATTTATGTTGAGGGTAGTTGCGGGTAGTTGACAGCTTATTTGAGCACGTGGGTAGTGGTGGGTAGTTGAATAGTGTTTGCAGCGCGGCGCGGGTAGTCACAAGCCTGAAAAGTGGCAGCTCTACTCGAAAACGAAGCGGAGCAGGGCGGTGCTGCTTACACAACATTAACGCCAACTCAATAGAGGATCGTTTGACGTAAAACAAATCAAAATCGGTTGATCAATTGTTGAGTTATATGGGTTTGCATTCCAAGATGGCGGCCAGAATCGACGTCGGCAAGCGACATCAATACAGCTCATGTCGACAGAATAAAAATGAGGTCATAAAAGTTCAACCGGAAATTAATTAAAAATACAGCACGTTTAGCGTTTTCTGTGGTTAAAAAAAAACAAGGGTTCATCCTGAAAAAATGTAAAAACCGAGCTATTAAGAATAAGATATAAAGTCCATTGTGATACATATCTAAAATACCTCACGGTTGACCAGGTTACCGGACTTCTAACTCTGGTGGCTTCATTTTTGAAAGTATACAATACAAATACAAATATAACATTTTAACCAATGCAAGCAGGATTTAACAAAATGGACACCACTATTTTCGATACTTTCCATTATATTTCGCTCAATATAGTTGCTGAATGGTTAGTTTGCTATTGTTTTGCTAATTATTGTATTGGTATTTTGTTTCACGCTCGCAACATTCAATCTCGTTCTTCAGTTCAAATTATTGACCGAAAATTTTAATCACTCAAAAATATAGCCCTATTTGTAACAGGGGGGGGGGGGCGGATTCCCCCCCCCCCCCCTCATGTTTTTCGCAGATATCTCCAGAACGGCTAGGAGAAAGCCCATGAAATTTTGGGACTTTTCATAGAATTGAACTCCGGATTTGGAGTCAAAATTTTGAGTTCTTAACTTGAACAAAGGCGGTTCCAGGGCACAGTTTTGGGTGGGTTCGGAGGCGACATTTGGCGAAAATACGGAAATGGATCTTCACGGTTTCTTCCTAACTGCATCAAGTATGAAGGAGTTACATCGACTTACCGTGATTGAAAAAAGTGCAAATTAGATGATGTTAATGAAATATCATACAAAATTGCATGGCAGAGGCGGTTTCAGGGGCTTGAAAAAGGGGGGTTTCCAGGAAGTATTCAATGCTTGGCGGGAAGCTAATATAGCAATGTAAGGGGCATTTATAGCTCTCAAGATGTAAAAGATAGCTTCTGCTTCCATTATTTGCATAATTTATTGCATATAGAGTTTCAGGGGCGTGTTCAGGCACATGAAAAGGGGGTGACTGGCATGGTGATGACGATATGCCAGCGATAACGGCGCAATATACGTTTAGCTTATAATAATATATGCACATATGAGACCAGAAAAGGGAATAAAGTCATTTTTTTGCAGAGGCGCGCTCAGGAATGGAAGAAAGGGGGTCATATTATTGCAAGGAAACTAAGAGGCATGGGCGTACAATGACATAACATACTGCAGTTTTCGGATGAAACACGCACCACAGGCTACTCTACGAACGATTATAAGATAATAGGCGAGTCCAGGTAGGGTAAAAAAGGGGGTAAGCAATGTTAATTGAAGTTGTAAGTGAAATAGTCACTGTTGACTAGTTAGTATCATAATAGCGGATAATACACTTATCAAAAGGTCTTGCGCCGCCCTAGTTTGGATCCTGGATACGCCTATGATGAAGTACAACATGCAAAAAGGAACTATCTATGATCAGTAACATATTTATAGTGCTGGGTAGCAACTTGTCTGCGGTTAATATTTTTTCCCAATTTTACCCCCCTTTTTCACTAACCTGGTACCGCCTATGGCAAAAAATATGATTTATAACTGTTTTTTCTAATGTCTCAATCACATACCATTTCATTTATCAAAAAAACAACATCAAAAAATGGTTTTATTACGCATTTATTTCACCCCCATATTGAGTGACCTGCACACGCCTATGATTTTTGAATTTTCAAACGTCACCGTCATATATCAATTTCCGATTCAATCTTTATCGATTCCTATTGGTTGTGTTAAAATCTGTCGATAAACATGAAAGCTATGTTGAATCAAAAATACCACTAAAATTTGTCGTTTTTGTCCCCCTGTTGCCCCCTATCCAAAATTAAGATTTTTTATTATTTATAAATGTAGATCGTGTGGAGGAGAACCAAACACCGTTTCATTTTTGAAAATCGGACGGGTAGATCTCGAGATCTCCGGGGGGGCGGAATCCGCCCCCCCCCCCCAGTTACAAATAGGGGAGCCAGGAGCCTGTTACAAATAGGGTTAAAATGAAATCACTTGCGTTTCTGATGCCTCTGCGCACACTCCGATCTTCGGCTTATCTATGCATGCCTTACGAATACATGATGTCCTCAATCGAATGACTGAGTGTGTCGTGTGAAGCCTTTGCCTTACGAGACAGACGAGACCATGAATATGAGACGAGACAGACGAGACCATGAATTTGAGACGAGACAGACGAGACCATGAATATGAGACCAGTCAGGTCGTGGGGCTGGACGAGACAGACGAGACCATGAATATGAGACCAGTCAGGTCGTGGGCCTGGACGAGACAGACGAGACCATGAATATGAGACCAGTCAGATCGTGGGCCTGGACGATACAGACGAGACCATGAATATGAGACCAGTCAGGTCGTGGGGCTGGACGAGACAGACGAGACCTTGAATATGAGACCAGTCAGGTCGTGGGGCTGGACGATACAGACGAGACCATGAATATGAGACCAGTCAGGTCGTGGGCCTGGACAAGACAGACGAGACCATGAATATGAGAACAGTCAGGTCGTGAAGCTGGACGAGACAGACCAGATCATGAATATGAGACCAGTCAGGCCGTGGGGCTGGACGAGACAGACGAGACCATGAATATGAGACCAGTCAGGTCGTGGGGCTGGACGAGATAGACGAGACCATGAATATGAGACCAGTCAGGTCGTGGGGCTGGACGAGACAGACGAGACCATGAATATGAGACCAGTCAGGACGTGGGGCTGGACGAGACAGACGAAACCATGAATATGAGACCAGTCAGGTCGTGGGCCTGGACGAGACAGACGAGACCATGAATATGAGACCAGTCAGGACGTGGGGCTGGACGAGACAGACGAGACCATGAATATGAGACCAGTCAGGTCGTGGGGCTGGACGAGACAGACGAGACCATGAATATGAGACCAGTCAGGCCGTGGGGCTGGACGAGACAGACGAGACCATGAATATGAGACCAGTCAGGTCTTGGGGCTGGACGAGACAGACGAGACCATGAGAATGAGACCAGTCAGGTCGTGGGGCTGGACGAGACAGACGAGACCATGAATATGAGACCAGTCAGGTCGTGGGCCTGGACGAAACAGACGAGACCATGAATATGAGACCAGTCAGGTCGTGGGGCTGGACGAGACAGACACAGACCATGGATATGAGACCAGTCAGGTCGTGGGGCTGGACGAGACAGACGAGACCATGAATATGAGACCAGTCAGGTCGTGGGGCTGGACGAGACAGACGAGACCATGAATATGAGACCAGTCAGGTCGTGGGGCTGGACGAACACAGACGAGACCATGGATATGAGACCAGTCAGGTCGTGGGCCTGGACGAGACAGACGAGACCATGAATATGAGACCAGTCAGGTCGTGGGGCTGGACGAGACAGACGAGACCATGAATATGAGACCAGTCATGTCGTAGGGCTGGACGAGACAGACACAGACCATGAATATGAGACCAGTCAGGTCGTGGGCCTGGACGAGACAGACGAGACCATGAATATGAGACTAGTCAGGTCGTGGGCCTGGACGAGACAGACGAGACCATGAATATGAGACCAGTCAGGTCGTGGGGCTGGACGAGACAGACGAGACCATGAATATGAGACCAGTCAGGTCGTGGGGCTGGACGAACACAGACGAGACCATGGATTTGAGACCAGTCAGGTCATGGGGCTGGACGAACACAGACGAGACCATGAATATGAGACCAGTCAGGTCGTGGGCCTGGGCGAGACAGACGAGACCTTGAATATGAGACCAGTCAGGAAGTGGGGCTGGACGAGACAGACGAGACCATGAATATGAGACCAGGCAGGTCGTGGGCCTGGACGAGACAGACGAGACCATGAATATGAGACCAGTCAGGTCGTGGGGCTGGACGAACACAGACGAGACCATGAATATGAGACCAGTCAGGTCGTGGGGCTGGACGAACACAGACGAGACCATGGATATGAGACCAGTCAGATCGTGGGCCTGGACGAGACAGACGAGACCATGAATATGAGACCAGTTAGGTCGTGGGGCTGGACGAGACAGACGAGACCTTGAATATGAGACCAGTCAGGTCGTGGGGCTGGACGAGACAGACGAAACCATGAATATGAGACCAGTCAGGTCGTGGGCCTGGACGAGACAGACGAGACCATGAATATGAGAACAGTCAGGTCGTGGGGCTGGACGAGACAGATGAGACCATGAATATGAGACCAGTCAGGTCGTGGGGCTGGACGAGACAGACGAGACCATGAATATGAGACCAGTCAGGACGTGGGGCTGGACGAGACAGACGAGACCATGAATATGAGACCAGTCAGGTCGTGGGGCTGGACGAGACAGACAAGACCATGAATATGAGACCAGTCAGGTCGTGGGGCTGGACGAGACAGACACAGACCATGGATTTGAGGCCAGTCAGGTCGTGGGGCTGGACGAGACAGACGAGACCATGAATATGAGACCAGTCAGGTCGTGGGGCTGGACGAGACAGACGAGACCATGAGAATGAGACCAGTCAGGTCGTGGGGCTGGACGAACACAGACGAGACCATGAATATGAGACCAGTCAGGTCGTGGGCCTGGACGAGACAGACGAGACCATAAATATGAGACCAGTCAGGTCGTGGGGCTGGACGAGACAGAAGAGACCTTGAATATGAGACCAGTCAGGACGTGGGGCTGGACGAGACAGACGAGACCATGAATATGAGACCAGTCAGGTCGTGGGCCTGGACAAACACAGCGCAACCATGAATATTAGACCAGTCAGGTCGTGGGGCTGGACGAGACAGACGAGACCATGAATATGAACCAGTCAGGCCGTAAAGCTGGACGAGACAGACACAGACCATGAATATGAGACCAGTCAGGACTTGGGGCTGGACGAGACAGACGAGACCATGAATATGAGACCAGTCATGTCGTGGGGCTGGACGAGACAGGCGAGACCATGAATATGAGACCAGTCAGGTCGTGGGGCTGGACGAGACAGACGAGACCACGGATATGAGACCAGTCAGTTCGTGGGGCTGCACGAGACAGACGAGAACATGAATATGAGACTAGTCAGGTCGTGGGGCTGGATGAGACAGACGAGACCATGAATATGAGACCAGTCATGTCGTGGGCCTGGACGAGACAGACGAGACCATGAATATGAGACCAGTCAGGTCGTGGGGCTGGACGAGACAGACATAGACCATGAATATGAGACCAGTCGGGTCGTGGGCCTGGACGAGACAGACGAGACCATGAATATGAGACCAGTCAGGTCGTGGGCTTGGATGAGACAGACGAGACCATGAATATGAGACCAGTCAGTTCGTGGGGCTGGACGAGACAGACGAGACCTTGAATATGAGACCAGTCAGGTCGTGGGGCTGGACGAGACAGACCAGACCATGAATATGAGACCAGTCAGGTCGTGGGGCTGGACGAGACAGACACAGACCATGGATTTGAGGCCAGTCAGGTCGTGGGGCTGGACGAGACAGACGAGACCATGAATATGAGACCAGTCAGGTCGTGGGGCTGGACGAACACAGACGAGACCATGAATATGAGACCAGTCAGGTCGTGGGTCTGGACTAGACAGACGAGACCATGAATATGAGACCAGTCAGGTTGTGGGCCTGGACGAGACAGACGAGACCATGATTATGAGACCAAGTCAGGTCATGGGGCTGGACGAACACAGACGAGACCATGAATATGAGACCAGTCAGGTCGTGGGCCTGGACGAGACAGAAGAGACCATGAATATGAGACCAGTCAGGTCGTGGGGCTGGACGAGACAGACACAGACCATGAATATGAGACCAGTTAGGTCGTGGGCCTGCACGAGACAGACACAGACCATGAATATGAGACCAGTCAGGTCGTGGGGCTGGACGAGACAGACGAGAACATTAATATGGGACCAGTCAGGTCGTGGGGCTAGACTAGACAGACGAGAACATGAATATGGGACCAGTCAGGTCGTGGGGCTGGACGAGACAGACGAGCACATGAATATGAGACCAGTCAGGTCGTGGGGCTGGACGAGACAGACGAGAACATGAATATGAGACCAGTCAGGTCGTGGGGCTGCACGAGACAGACTAGACCATGAATATGAGACCAGTCAGGTCGTGGGGCTGGACAAACACAGCGCAACCATGAATATGAGACCAGTCAGGTCGTGGGCCTGGACGAGACAGACGAGACCATGGATATGAGACCAGTCAGGTCGTGGGGCTGGACGAGACAGACACAGACCATGGATATGAGACCAGTCAGGTCGTGGGGCTGGACGAGACAGACGAGACCATGAATATGAGACCAGTCAGGTCGTGGGGCTGGACGAGACAGACGAGACCATAAATATGAGACCAGTCAGGTCGTGGGGCTGGACGAACACAGACGAGGCCATGGATATGAGACCAGTCAGGTCGTGGGCCTGGACGAGACAGACAAGACCATGAATATGAGACCAGTCAGGTCGTGGGGCTGGACGAGACAGACGAGACCATGAATATGAGACCAGTCATGTCGTAGGGCTGGACGAGACAGACACAGACCATGAATATGAGACCAGTCAGGTCGTGGGCCTGGACGAGACAGACGAGACCATGAATATGAGACTAGTCAGGTCGTGGGCCTGGACGAGACAGACGAGACCATGAATATGAGACCAGTCAGGTCGTGGGGCTGGACGAGACAGACGAGACCATGAATATGAGACCAGTCAGGTCGTGGGGCTGGACGAACACAGACGAGACCATGGATTTGAGACCAGTCAGGTCATGGGGCTGGACGAACACAGACGAGACCATGAATATGAGACCAGTCAGGTCGTGGGCCTGGGCGAGACAGACGAGACCTTGAATATGAGACCAGTCAGGAAGTGGGGCTGGACGAGACAGACGAGACCATGAATATGAGACCAGGCAGGTCGTGGGCCTGGACGAGACAGACGAGACCATGAATATGAGACCAGTCAGGTCGTGGGGCTGGACGAACACAGACGAGACCATGAATATGAGACCAGTCAGGTCGTGGGGCTGGACGAACACAGACGAGACCATGGATATGAGACCAGTCAGATCGTGGGCCTGGACGAGACAGACGAGACCATGAATATGAGACCAGTTAGGTCGTGGGGCTGGACGAGACAGACGAGACCTTGAATATGAGACCAGTCAGGTCGTGGGGCTGGACGAGACAGACGAAACCATGAATATGAGACCAGTCAGGTCGTGGGCCTGGACGAGACAGACGAGACCATGAATATGAGAACAGTCAGGTCGTGGGGCTGGACGAGACAGATGAGACCATGAATATGAGACCAGTCAGGTCGTGGGGCTGGACGAGACAGACGAGACCATGAATATGAGACCAGTCAGGACGTGGGGCTGGACGAGACAGACGAGACCATGAATATGAGACCAGTCAGGTCGTGGGGCTGGACGAGACAGACGAGACCATGAATATGAGACCAGTCAGGTCGTGGGGCTGGACGAGACAGACACAGACCATGGATTTGAGGCCAGTCAGGTCGTGGGGCTGGACGAGACAGACGAGACCATGAATATGAGACCAGTCAGGTCGTGGGGCTGGACGAGACAGACGAGACCATGAGAATGAGACCAGTCAGGTCGTGGGGCTGGACGAACACAGACGAGACCATGAATATGAGACCAGTCAGGTCGTGGGCCTGAACGAGACAGACGAGACCATAAATATGAGACCAGTCAGGTCGTGGGGCTGGACGAGACAGAAGAGACCTTTAATATGAGACCAGTCAGGACGTGGGGCTGGACGAGACAGACGAGACCATGAATATGAGACCAGTCAGGTCGTGGGCCTGGACAAACACAGCGCAACCATGAATATTAGACCAGTCAGGTCGTGGGGCTGGACGAGACAGACGAGACCATGAATATGAACCAGTCAGGCCGTAAGGCTGGACGAGACAGACACAGACCATGAATATGAGACCAGCCAGGACTTGGGGCTGGACGAGACAGACGAGACCATGAATATGAGACCAGTCATGTCGTGGGGCTGGACGAGACAGGCGAGACCATGAATATGAGACCAGTCAGGTCGTGGGGCTGGACGAGACAGACGAGACCACGGATATGAGACCAGTCAGTTCGTGGGGCTGCACGAGACAGACGAGAACATGAATATGAGACTAGTCAGGTCGTGGGGCTGGATGAGACAGACGAGACCATGAATATGAGACCAGTCAGGTCGTGGGCCTGGACGAGACAGACGAGACCATGAATATGAGACCAGTCAGGTCGTGGGGCTGGACGAGACAGACATAGACCATGAATATGAGACCAGTCAGGTCGTGGGCCTGGACGAGACAGACGAGACCATGAATATGAGACCAGTCAGGTCGTGGGCTTGGATGAGACAGACGAGACCATGAATATGAGACCAGTCAGTTCGTGGGGCTGGACGAGACAGACGAGACCTTGAATATGAGACCAGTCAGGTCGTGGGGCTGGACGAGACAGACCAGACCATGAATATGAGACCAGTCAGGTCGTGGGGCTGGACGAGACAGACACAGACCATGGATTTGAGGCCAGTCAGGTCGTGGGGCTGGACGAGACAGACGAGACCATGAATATGAGACCAGTCAGGTCGTGGGGCTGGACGAACACAGACGAGACCATGAATATGAGACCAGTCAGGTCGTGGGTCTGGACGAGACAGACGAGACCATGAATATGAGACCAGTCAGGTTGTGGGCCTGGACGAGACAGACGAGACCATGATTATGAGACCAAGTCAGGTCATGGGGCTGGACGAACACAGACGAGACCATGAATATGAGACCAGTCAGGTCGTGGGCCTGGACGAGACAGAAGAGACCATGAATATGAGACCAGTCAGGTCGTGGGGCTGGACGAGACAGACACAGACCATGAATATGAGACCAGTTAGGTCGTGGGCCTGCACGAGACAGGCACAGACCATGAATATGAGACCAGTCAGGTCGTGGGGCTGGACGAGACAGACGAGAACATTAATATGGGACCAGTCAGGTCGTGGGGCTAGACTAGAAAGACGAGAACATGAATATGGGACCAGTCAGGTCGTGGGGCTGGACGAGACAGACGAGCACATGAATATGAGACCAGTCAGGTCGTGGGGCTGGACGAGACAGACGAGAACATGAATATGAGACCAGTCAGGTCGTGGGGCTGCACGAGACAGACTAGACCATGAATATGAGACCAGTCAGGTCGTGGGGCTGGACAAACACAGCGCAACCATGAATATGAGACCAGTCAGGTCGTGGGCCTGGACGAGACAGACGAGACCATGAATATGAGACCAGTCAGGTCGTGGGCCTGGACGAGACAGACGAGAACATGAATATGAACCAGTCAGGTCGTGGGGCTGGACGACACAGACGAGAACATGAATATGAGACCAGTCAGGTCATGGGGCTGGACGAACACAGACGAGACCATGAATATAAGACCAGTCAGGTCGTGGGCCTGGACGAGACAGACGAGACCATGGATATGAGACCAGTCAGGTCGTGGGCCTGGACGAGACAGACGAGACCATGAATATGAGACCAGTCAGGTCGTGGGGCTGGACGAGACAGACGAGACCATTAATATGAGACCAGTCATGTCGTAGGGCTGGACGAGACAGACACAGACCATGAATATGAGACCAGTCAGGTCGTGGGCCTGGACGAGACAGACGAGACCATGAATATGAGACTAGTCAGGTCGTGGGCCTGGACGAGACAGACGAGACCATGAATATGAGACCAGTCAGGTCGTGGGGCTGGACGAGACAGACGAGACCATGAATATGAGACCAGTCAGGTCGTGGGGCTGGACGAACACAGACGAGACCATGGATTTGAGACCAGTCAGGTCATGGGGCTGGACGAACACAGACGAGACCATGAATATGAGACCAGTCAGGTCGTGGGCCTGGGCGAGACAGACGAGACCTTGAATATGAGACCAGTCAGGAAGTGGGGCTGGACGAGACAGACGAGACCATGAATATGAGACCAGGCAGGTCGTGGGCCTGGACGAGACAGACGAGACCATGAATATGAGACCAGTCAGGTCGTGGGGCTGGACGAACACAGACGAGACCATGAATATGAGACCAGTCAGGTCGTGGGGCTGGACGAACACAGACGAGACCATGGATATGAGACCAGTCAGATCGTGGGCCTGGACGAGACAGACGAGACCATGAATATGAGACCAGTTAGGTCGTGGGGCTGGACGAGACAGACGAGACCTTGAATATGAGACCAGTCAGGTCGTGGGGCTGGACGAGAAAGACGAAACCATGAATATGAGACCAGTCAGGTCGTGGGCCTGGACGAGACAGACGAGACCATGAATATGAGAACAGTCAGGTCGTGAGGCTGGACGAGACAGATGAGACCATGAATATGAGACCAGTCAGGTCGTGGGGCTGGACGAGACAGACGAGACCATGAATATGAGACCAGTCAGGACGTGGGGCTGGACGAGACAGACGAGACCATGAATATGAGACCAGTCAGGTCGTGGGGCTGGACGAGACAGACGAGACCATGAATATGAGACCAGTCAGGTCGTGGGGCTGGACGAGACAGACACAGACCATGGATTTGAGGCCAGTCAGGTCGTGGGGCTGGACGAGACAGACGAGACCATGAATATGAGACCAGTCAGGTCGTGGGGCTGGACGAGACAGACGAGACCATGAGAATGAGACCAGTCAGGTCGTGGGGCTGGACGAACACAGACGAGACCATGAATATGAGACCAGTCAGGTCGTGGGCCTGGACGAGACAGACGAGACCATAAATATGAGACCAGTCAGGTCGTGGGGCTGGACGAGACAGAAGAGACCTTGAATATGAGACCAGTCAGGACGTGGGGCTGGACGAGACAGACGAGACCATGAATATGAGACCAGTCAGGTCGTGGGCCTGGACAAACACAGCGCAACCATGAATATTAGACCAGTCAGGTCGTGGGGCTGGACGAGACAGACGAGACCATGAATATGAACCAGTCAGGCCGTAAAGCTGGACGAGACAGACACAGACCATGAATATGAGACCAGTCAGGACTTGGGGCTGGACGAGACAGACGAGACCATGAATATGAGACCAGTCATGTCGTGGGGCTGGACGAGACAGGCGAGACCATGAATATGAGACCAGTCAGGTCGTGGGGCTGGACGAGACAGACGAGACCACGGATATGAGACCAGTCAGTTCGTGGGGCTGCACGAGACAGACGAGAACATGAATATGAGACTAGTCAGGTCGTGGGGCTGGATGAGACAGACGAGACCATGAATATGAGACCAGTCATGTCGTGGGCCTGGACGAGACAGACGAGACCATGAATATGAGACCAGTCAGGTCGTGGGGCTGGACGAGACAGACATAGACCATGAATATGAGACCAGTCGGGTCGTGGGCCTGGACGAGACAGACGAGACCATGAATATGAGACCAGTCAGGTCGTGGGCTTGGATGAGACAGACGAGACCATGAATATGAGACCAGTCAGTTCGTGGGGCTGGACGAGACAGACGAGACCTTGAATATGAGACCAGTCAGGTCGTGGGGCTGGACGAGACAGACCAGACCATGAATATGAGACCAGTCAGGTCGTGGGGCTGGACGAGACAGACACAGACCATGGATTTGAGGCCAGTCAGGTCGTGGGGCTGGACGAGACAGACGAGACCATGAATATGAGACCAGTCAGGTCGTGGGGCTGGACGAACACAGACGAGACCATGAATATGAGACCAGTCAGGTCGTGGGTCTGGACTAGACAGACGAGACCATGAATATGAGACCAGTCAGGTTGTGGGCCTGGACGAGACAGACGAGACCATGATTATGAGACCAAGTCAGGTCATGGGGCTGGACGAACACAGACGAGACCATGAATATGAGACCAGTCAGGTCGTGGGCCTGGACGAGACAGAAGAGACCATGAATATGAGACCAGTCAGGTCGTGGGGCTGGACGAGACAGACACAGACCATGAATATGAGACCAGTTAGGTCGTGGGCCTGCACGAGACAGACACAGACCATGAATATGAGACCAGTCAGGTCGTGGGGCTGGACGAGACAGACGAGAACATTAATATGGGACCAGTCAGGTCGTGGGGCTAGACTAGACAGACGAGAACATGAATATGGGACCAGTCAGGTCGTGGGGCTGGACGAGACAGACGAGCACATGAATATGAGACCAGTCAGGTCGTGGGGCTGGACGAGACAGACGAGAACATGAATATGAGACCAGTCAGGTCGTGGGGCTGCACGAGACAGACTAGACCATGAATATGAGACCAGTCAGGTCGTGGGGCTGGACAAACACAGCGCAACCATGAATATGAGACCAGTCAGGTCGTGGGCCTGGACGAGACAGACGAGACCATGGATATGAGACCAGTCAGGTCGTGGGGCTGGACGAGACAGACACAGACCATGGATATGAGACCAGTCAGGTCGTGGGGCTGGACGAGACAGACGAGACCATGAATATGAGACCAGTCAGGTCGTGGGGCTGGACGAGACAGACGAGACCATGAATATGAGACCAGTCAGGTCGTGGGGCTGGACGAACACAGACGAGGCCATGGATATGAGACCAGTCAGGTCGTGGGCCTGGACGAGACAGACAAGACCATGAATATGAGACCAGTCAGGTCGTGGGGCTGGACGAGACAGACGAGACCATGAATATGAGACCAGTCATGTCGTAGGGCTGGACGAGACAGACACAGACCATGAATATGAGACCAGTCAGGTCGTGGGCCTGGACGAGACAGACGAGACCATGAATATGAGACTAGTCAGGTCGTGGGCCTGGACGAGACAGACGAGACCATGAATATGAGACCAGTCAGGTCGTGGGGCTGGACGAGACAGACGAGACCATGAATATGAGACCAGTCAGGTCGTGGGGCTGGACGAACACAGACGAGACCATGGATTTGAGACCAGTCAGGTCATGGGGCTGGACGAACACAGACGAGACCATGAATATGAGACCAGTCAGGTCGTGGGCCTGGGCGAGACAGACGAGACCTTGAATATGAGACCAGTCAGGAAGTGGGGCTGGACGAGACAGACGAGACCATGAATATGAGACCAGGCAGGTCGTGGGCCTGGACGAGACAGACGAGACCATGAATATGAGACCAGTCAGGTCGTGGGGCTGGACGAACACAGACGAGACCATGAATATGAGACCAGTCAGGTCGTGGGGCTGGACGAACACAGACGAGACCATGGATATGAGACCAGTCAGATCGTGGGCCTGGACGAGACAGACGAGACCATGAATATGAGACCAGTTAGGTCGTGGGGCTGGACGAGACAGACGAGACCTTGAATATGAGACCAGTCAGGTCGTGGGGCTGGACGAGACAGACGAAACCATGAATATGAGACCAGTCAGGTCGTGGGCCTGGACGAGACAGACGAGACCATGAATATGAGAACAGTCAGGTCGTGGGGCTGGACGAGACAGATGAGACCATGAATATGAGACCAGTCAGGTCGTGGGGCTGGACGAGACAGACGAGACCATGAATA
Source organism: Chirona hameri (assembly GCA_036785665.1). Taxonomy (NCBI): domain Eukaryota; kingdom Metazoa; phylum Arthropoda; class Thecostraca; order Balanomorpha; family Balanidae; genus Chirona; species Chirona hameri. The sequence goes on from JAXIVJ010004814.1 coordinate 15,450, forward strand.
TGAGACCAGTCAGGACGTGGGGCTGGACGAGACAGACGAGACCATGAATATGAGACCAGTCAGGTCGTGGGGCTGGACGAGACAGACGAGACCATGAATATGAGACCAGTCAGGTCGTGGGGCTGGACGAGACAGACACAGACCATGGATTTGAGGCCAGTCAGGTCGTGGGGCTGGACGAGACAGACGAGACCATGAATATGAGACCAGTCAGGTCGTGGGGCTGGACGAGACAGACGAGACCATGAGAATGAGACCAGTCAGGTCGTGGGGCTGGACGAACACAGACGAGACCATGAACATGAGACCAGTCAGGTCGTGGGCCTGAACGAGACAGACGAGACCATAAATATGAGACCAGTCAGGTCGTGGGGCTGGACGAGACAGAAGAGACCTTTAATATGAGACCAGTCAGGACGTGGGGCTGGACGAGACAGACGAGACCATGAATATGAGACCAGTCAGGTCGTGGGCCTGGACAAACACAGCGCAACCATGAATATTAGACCAGTCAGGTCGTGGGGCTGGACGAGACAGACGAGACCATGAATATGAACCAGTCAGGCCGTAAGGCTGGACGAGACAGACACAGACCATGAATATGAGACCAGCCAGGACTTGGGGCTGGACGAGACAGACGAGACCATGAATATGAGACCAGTCATGTCGTGGGGCTGGACGAGACAGGCGAGACCATGAATATGAGACCAGTCAGGTCGTGGGGCTGGACGAGACAGACGAGACCACGGATATGAGACCAGTCAGTTCGTGGGGCTGCACGAGACAGACGAGAACATGAATATGAGACTAGTCAGGTCGTGGGGCTGGATGAGACAGACGAGACCATGAATATGAGACCAGTCAGGTCGTGGGCCTGGACGAGACAGACGAGACCATGAATATGAGACCAGTCAGGTCGTGGGGCTGGACGAGACAGACATAGACCATGAATATGAGACCAGTCAGGTCGTGGGCCTGGACGAGACAGACGAGACCATGAATATGAGACCAGTCAGGTCGTGGGCTTGGATGAGACAGACGAGACCATGAATATGAGACCAGTCAGTTCGTGGGGCTGGACGAGACAGACGAGACCTTGAATATGAGACCAGTCAGGTCGTGGGGCTGGACGAGACAGACCAGACCATGAATATGAGACCAGTCAGGTCGTGGGGCTGGACGAGACAGACACAGACCATGGATTTGAGGCCAGTCAGGTCGTGGGGCTGGACGAGACAGACGAGACCATGAATATGAGACCAGTCAGGTCGTGGGGCTGGACGAACACAGACGAGACCATGAATATGAGACCAGTCAGGTCGTGGGTCTGGACGAGACAGACGAGACCATGAATATGAGACCAGTCAGGTTGTGGGCCTGGACGAGACAGACGAGACCATGATTATGAGACCAAGTCAGGTCATGGGGCTGGACGAACACAGACGAGACCATGAATATGAGACCAGTCAGGTCGTGGGCCTGGACGAGACAGAAGAGACCATGAATATGAGACCAGTCAGGTCGTGGGGCTGGACGAGACAGACACAGACCATGAATATGAGACCAGTTAGGTCGTGGGCCTGCACGAGACAGGCACAGACCATGAATATGAGACCAGTCAGGTCGTGGGGCTGGACGAGACAGACGAGAACATTAATATGGGACCAGTCAGGTCGTGGGGCTAGACTAGAAAGACGAGAACATGAATATGGGACCAGTCAGGTCGTGGGGCTGGACGAGACAGACGAGCACATGAATATGAGACCAGTCAGGTCGTGGGGCTGGACGAGACAGACGAGAACATGAATATGAGACCAGTCAGGTCGTGGGGCTGCACGAGACAGACTAGACCATGAATATGAGACCAGTCAGGTCGTGGGGCTGGACAAACACAGCGCAACCATGAATATGAGACCAGTCAGGTCGTGGGCCTGGACGAGACAGACGAGACCATGAATATGAGACCAGTCAGGTCGTGGGCCTGGACGAGACAGACGAGAACATGAATATGAACCAGTCAGGTCGTGGGGCTGGACGACACAGACGAGAACATGAATATGAGACCAGTCAGGTCATGGGGCTGGACGAACACAGACGAGACCATGAATATAAGACCAGTCAGGTCGTGGGCCTGGACGAGACAGACGAGACCATGGATATGAGACCAGTCAGGTCGTGGGCCTGGACGAGACAGACGAGACCATGAATATGAGACCAGTCAGGTCGTGGGGCTGGACGAGACAGACGAGACCATTAATATGAGACCAGTCATGTCGTAGGGCTGGACGAGACAGACACAGACCATGAATATGAGACCAGTCAGGTCGTGGGCCTGGACGAGACAGACGAGACCATGAATATGAGACTAGTCAGGTCGTGGGCCTGGACGAGACAGACGAGACCATGAATATGAGACCAGTCAGGTCGTGGGGCTGGACGAGACAGACGAGACCATGAATATGAGACCAGTCAGGTCGTGGGGCTGGACGAACACAGACGAGACCATGGATTTGAGACCAGTCAGGTCATGGGGCTGGACGAACACAGACGAGACCATGAATATGAGACCAGTCAGGTCGTGGGCCTGGGCGAGACAGACGAGACCTTGAATATGAGACCAGTCAGGAAGTGGGGCTGGACGAGACAGACGAGACCATGAATATGAGACCAGGCAGGTCGTGGGCCTGGACGAGACAGACGAGACCATGAATATGAGACCAGTCAGGTCGTGGGGCTGGACGAACACAGACGAGACCATGAATATGAGACCAGTCAGGTCGTGGGGCTGGACGAACACAGACGAGACCATGGATATGAGACCAGTCAGATCGTGGGCCTGGACGAGACAGACGAGACCATGAATATGAGACCAGTTAGGTCGTGGGGCTGGACGAGACAGACGAGACCTTGAATATGAGACCAGTCAGGTCGTGGGGCTGGACGAGAAAGACGAAACCATGAATATGAGACCAGTCAGGTCGTGGGCCTGGACGAGACAGACGAGACCATGAATATGAGAACAGTCAGGTCGTGAGGCTGGACGAGACAGATGAGACCATGAATATGAGACCAGTCAGGTCGTGGGGCTGGACGAGACAGACGAGACCATGAATATGAGACCAGTCAGGACGTGGGTCTGGACGAGACAGACGAGACCATGAATATGAGACCAGTCAGGTCGTGGGGCTGGACGAGACAGACGAGACCATGAATATGAGACCAGTCAGGTCGTGGGGCTGGACGAGACAGACACAGACCATGGATTTGAGGCCAGTCAGGTCGTGGGGCTGGACGAGACAGACGAGACCATGAATATGAGACCAGTCAGGTCGTGGGGCTGGACGAGACAGACGAGACCATGAGAATGAGACCAGTCAGGTCGTGGGGCTGGACGAACACAGACGAGACCATGAATATGAGACCAGTCAGGTCGTGGGCCTGGACGAGACAGACGAGACCATAAATATGAGACCAGTCAGGTCGTGGGGCTGGACGAGACAGAAGAGACCTTGAATATGAGACCAGTCAGGACGTGGGGCTGGACGAGACAGACGAGACCATGAATATGAGACCAGTCAGGTCGTGGGCCTGGACAAACACAGCGCAACCATGAATATTAGACCAGTCAGGTCGTGGGGCTGGACGAGACAGACGAGACCATGAATATGAACCAGTCAGGCTGTAAGGCTGGACGAGACAGACACAGACCATGAATATGAGACCAGTCATGTCGTGGGGCTGGACGAGACAGGCGAGACCATGAATATGAGACCAGTCAGGTCGTGGGGCTGGACGAGACAGACGAGACCACGGATATGAGACCAGTCAGTTCGTGGGGCTGCACGAGACAGACGAGAACATGAATATGAGACTAGTCAGGTCGTGGGGCTGGATGAGACAGACGAGACCATGAATATGAGACCAGTCAGGTCGTGGGCCTGGACGAGACAGACGAGACCATGAATATGAGACCAGTCAGGTCGTGGGGCTGGACGAGACAGACATAGACCATGAATATGAGACCAGTCAGGTCGTGGGCCTGGACGAGACAGACGAGACCATGAATATGAGACCAGTCAGGTCGTGGGCTTGGATGAGACAGACGAGACCATGAATATGAGACCAGTCAGTTCGTGGGGCTGGACGAGACAGACGAGACCTTGAATATGAGACCAGTCAGGTCGTGGGGCTGGACGAGACAGACCAGACCATGAATATGAGACCAGTCAGGTCGTGGGGCTGGACGAGACAGACACAGACCATGGATTTGAGGCCAGTCAGGTCGTGGGGCTGGACGAGACAGACGAGACCATGAATATGAGACCAGTCAGGTCGTGGGGCTGGACGAACACAGACGAGACCATGAATATGAGACCAGTCAGGTCGTGGGTCTGGACGAGACAGACGAGACCATGAATATGAGACCAGTCAGGTTGTGGGCCTGGACGAGACAGACGAGACCATGATTATGAGACCAAGTCAGGTCATGGGGCTGGACGAACACAGACGAGACCATGAATATGAGACCAGTCAGGTCGTGGGCCTGGACGAGACAGAAGAGACCATGAATATGAGACCAGTCAGGTCGTGGGGCTGGACGAGACAGACACAGACCATGATTATGAGACCAGTTAGGTCGTGGGCCTGCACGAGACAGACACAGACCATGAATATGAGACCAGTCAGGTCGTGGGGCTGGACGAGACAGACGAGAACATTAATATGGGACCAGTCAGGTCGTGGGGCTAGACTAGACAGACGAGAACATGAATATGGGACCAGTCAGGTCGTGGGGCTGGACGAGACAGACGAGCACATGAATATGAGACCAGTCAGGTCGTGGGGCTGGACGAGACAGACGAGAACATGAATATGAGACCAGTCAGGTCGTGGGGCTGCACGAGACAGACTAGACCATGAATATGAGACCAGTCAGGTCGTGGGGCTGGACAAACACAGCGCAACCATGAATATGAGACCAGTCAGGTCGTGGGCCTGGACGAGACAGACGAGACCATGAATATGAGACCAGTCAGGTCGTGGGCCTGGACGAGACAGACGAGAACATGAATATGAACCAGTCAGGTCGTGGGGCTGGACGACACAGACGAGAACATGAATATGAGACCAGTCAGGTCATGGGGCTGGACGAACACAGACGAGACCATGAATATAAGACCAGTCAGGTCGTGGGCCTGGACGAGACAGACGAGACCATGAATATGAGACCAGTCAGGTCATGGGGCTGGACGAGACAGACACAGACCATGAATATGAGACCAGTCAGGTCGTGGGCCTGGACGAGACAGACACAGACCATGAATATGAGACCAGTCAGGTCGTGGGGCTGGACGAGACAGACGAGAACATTAATATGAGACCAGTCAGGTCGTGGGGCTGGACGAGACAGACGATAACATGAATATGAGACCAGTCAGGTCGTGGGGCTGCACGAGACAGACTAGACCATGAATATGAGACCAGTCAGGTCGTGGGGCTGGAAAAAACACAGCGCAACCATGAATATGAGACCAGTCAGGTCGTGGGGCTGGACGAGACAGACGAGACCATGAATATGAGACCAGTCAGGCCGTGGGGCTGGACGTGACAGGCACAGACAATGAATATGAGACGAGTCAGGACTTGGGGCTGGACGAGACAGACGAGACCATGAATATGAGACCAGTCAGGTCGTGGGGCTGGACGAGACAGGCGAGACCATGAATATGAGACCAGTCAGGTCGTGGGGCTGGACGAGACAGACGAGACCACGGATATGAGACCAGTCAGGTCGTGGGGCTGCACGAGACAGACGAGAACATGAATATGAGACTAGTCAGGTCGTGGGGCTGGATGAGACAGACGAGACCATGAATATGAGACCAGTCAGGTCGTGGGCCTGCACGAGACAGACGAGACCATGAATATGAGACCAGTCAGGTCGTGGGGCTGGACGAGACAGACACAGACCATGAATATGAGACCAGTCAGGTCGTGGGCCTGGACGAGACAGACGAGTCCATGAATATGAGACCAGTCAGATCGTGGGCCTGGATGAGACAGACGAGACCATGAATATGAGACCAGTCAGGTCGTGGGGCTGGACGAGACAGACGAGACCTTGAATATGAGACCAGTCAGGTCGTGGGGCTGGACGAGACAGACGAGACCATCAATATGAGACCAGTCAGGTCGTGGGGCTGGACGAGACAGACACAGACCATGGATTTGAGGCCAGTCAGGTCGTGGGGCTGGACGAGACAGACGAGACCATGAATATGAGACCAGTCTGGTCGTGGGCCTGGACGAGACAGACGAGACCATGAATATGATACCAGTCAGGTCGTGGGCCGGGACGAGACAGACGAGACCATGAATATGAGACCAGTCAGGTTGTGGGCCTGGACGAGACAGACGAGACCATGATTATGAGACCAGTCAGGTCATGGGGCTGGACGAACACAGACGAGACCATGAATATGAGACCAGTCAGGTCGTGGGCCTGGACGAGACAGACGAGACCATGAATATGAGACCAGTCAGGTCGTGGGGCTGGACGAGACAGACACAGACCATGAATATGAGACCAGTCAGGTCATGGGCCTGGACGAGACAGACACAGACCATGGATATGAGACCAGTCAGGTCGTGGGCCTGGACGAGACAGAAGAGACCGTGAATATGAGACCAGTCAGGTCGTGGGGCTGGACGAACACAGACGAGACCATGAATATGAGACCAGTCAGGTTGTGGGGCTGGACGAGACAGACGAGACCATGAATATGAGACCAGTCAGGTCGTGGGCCTGGACGAAACAGACGAGACCATGAATATGAGACCAGTCAGTTCGTGGGGCTGGACGAGACAGACGAGACCTTGAATATGAGACCAGTCAGGTCGTGGGGCTGGACGAACACAGACGAGACCTTGAATATGAGACCAGTCAGGTCGTGGGGCTGGACGAGACAGACGAGACCATGAATATGAGACCAGTCAGGACGTGGGGCTGGACGAACACAGACGAGACCATGGATATGAGACCAGTCAGGTCGTGGGGCTGGACGAGACAGACGAGACCATCAATATGAGACCAGTCAGGTCGTGGGGCTGGACGAGACAGACACAGACCATGGATATGAGACCAGTCAGGTCGTGGGGCTGGACGAGACAGACACAGACCATGGATATGAGACCAGTCAGGTCGTGGGGCTGGACGAGACAGACGAGACCATGAATATGAGACCAGTCAGGTCGTGGGGCTGGACGAGACAAACGAGACCATGAATATGAGACCAGTCAGGACGTGGGGCTGGACGAGACAGACGGGACCATGAATATGAGACCAGTCAGGTCGTAGGGCTGGACGAGACAGACGAGACCATGAATATGAGACCAGTCAGGTCGTGGGGCTGGACGAGACAGACGAGACCATGAATATGAGACCAGTCAGGACGTGGGGCTGGACGAGACAGACGAGACCATGAATATGAGACCAGTCAGGTCGTGGGCCTGGACGAGACAGACGAGACCATGAATATGAGACCAGTCAGGACGTGGGCCTGGAAGAGACAGACGAGACCATGAATATGAGACCACTCAGGTCGTGGGGCTGGACAAGACAGACGAGACCATGAATATGAGACCAGGCAGGTCGTGGGGCTGGACGAGACAGACGAGACCATGAGAATGAGACCAGTCAGGTCGTGGGGCTGGACGAGACAAACGAGACCATGAATATGAGACCAGTCAGGTCGTGGGGCTGGACGAGACAGACGAGACCATGAATATGAGACCAGTCAGGTCGTGGGCCTGGACGAGACAGACGAGACCATGAATATGAGACCAGTCAGGTCGTGGGGCTGGACAAACACAGACGAGACCATGAATATGAGACCAGTCAGGTCGTGGGGCTGGACGAGACAGACGAGACCATGAATATGAGACCAGTCAGGTCGTGGGCCTGGACGAGACAGACGAGACCATGAATATGAGACCAGTCAGGTCGTGGGGCTGGACGAGACAGACGAGACCATGAATATGAGACCAGTCAGGTCGTGGGCCTGGACGAGACAGACGAGACCATGAATATGAGACCAGTCAGGTCGTGGGGCTGGACAAACACAGACGAGACCATGAATATGAGACCAGTCAGGTCGTGGGGCTGGACGAGACAGACGAGACCATGAATATGAGACCAGTCAGGTCGTGGGGCTGGACGAACACAGACGAGACCATGAATATGAGACCAGTCAGGTCGTGGGGCTGGACGAGACAGACGAGACCATGAATATGAGACCAGTCAGGTCGTGGGCCTGGACGAGACAGACGAGACCATGAATATGAGACCAGTCAGGTCGTGGGGCTGGACGAGACAGACGAGACCATGAATATGAGACCAGTCAGGTCGTGGGCCTGGACGAGACAGACGAGACCATGAATATGAGACCAGTCAGGTCGTGGGGCTGGACGAACACAGACGAGACCATGAATATGAGACCAGTCAGGTCGTGGGGCTGGACGAGACAGACACAGACCATGGATATGAGACCAGTCAGGTCGTGGGGCTGGACAAGACAGACGAGACCATGCATATGAGACCAGTCAGGTCATGGGGCTGGACGAGACAAACGAGACCATGAATATGAGACCAGTCAGGACGTGGGGCTGGACGAGACAGACGAGACCATCAATATTAGACCAGTCAGGTCGTGGGGCTGGACGAGACAGATGAGACCATGAATATGAGACCAGTCAGGTCGTGGGGCTGGACGAGACAGACGAGACCATGAATATGAGACCAGTCAGGACGTGGGGCTGGACGAGACAGACGAGACGATGAATATGGGACCAGTCAGGCCGTGGGGCTGGACGAGACAGACGAGACCATGAATATGAGACCAGTCAGGTCGTGGGGATGGACGAGATAGACGAGACCATGAATATGAGACCAGTCAGGTCGTGGGGCTGGACGAGACAGACGCGACCATGAATATGAGACCAGTCAGGTCGTGGGGCTGGACGAGACAGACGAGACCATGAATATGAGACCAGTCAGGTCGTGGGGCTGGACGAGACAGACGAGACCATGAATATGAGACCAGTCAGGTCGTGGGGCTGGACGAGACAGACGAGACCATGAATATGAGACCAGTCAGGACGTGGGGCTGGACGAGACAGACGAGACCATGAATATGAGACCAGTCAGGTCGTGGGGCTGGACGAGACAGACGAGACCATGAGAATGAGACCAGTCAGGTCGTGGGGCTGGACGAACACAGACGAGACCATGGATATGAGACCAGTCAGGTCGTGGGCCTGGACGAGACAGACGAGACCATAAATATGAGACCAGTCAGGTCGTGGGGCTGGACGAGACAGAAGAGACCTTGAATATGAGACCAGTCAGGACGTGGGGCTGGACGAGACAGACGAGACCATGAATATGAGACCAGTCAGGTCGTGGGCCTGGACAAACAGCGCAACCATGAATATTAGACCAGTCAGGTCGTGGGGCTGGACGAGACAGACGAGACCATGAATATGAACCAGTCAGGCCGTGGGGCTGGACGAGACAGACACAGACCATGAATATGAGACCAGTCAGGACTTGGGGCTGGACGAGACAGACGAGACCACGGATATGAGACCAGTCAGTTCGTGGGGCTGCACGAGACAGACGAGAACATGAATATGAGACTAGTCAGGTCGTGGGGCTGGATGAGACAGACGAGACCATGAATATGAGACCAGTCAGGTCGTGGGCCTGGACGAGACAGACGAGACCATGAATATGAGACCAGTCAGGTCGTGGGGCTGGACGAGACAGACATAGACCATGAATATGAGACCAGTCAGGTCGTGGGCCTGGACGAGACAGACGAGACCATGAATATGAGACCAGTCAGGTCGTGGGCTTGGATGAGACAGACGAGAACATGAATATGAGACCAGTCAGTTCGTGGGGCTGGACGAGACAGACGAGACCTTGAATATGAGACCAGTCAGGTCGTGGGGCTGGACGAAACAGACCAGACCATGAATATGAGACCAGTCAGGTCGTGGGGCTGGACGAGACAGACACAGACCATGGATTTGAGGCCAGTCAGGTCGTGGGGCTGGACGAGACAGACGAGACCATGAATATGAGACCAGTCAGGTCGTGGGGCTGGACGAACACAGACGAGACCATGAATATGAGACCAGTCAGGTCGTGGGTCTGGACGAGACAGACGAGACCATGAATATGAGACCAGTCAGGTTGTGGGCCTGGACGAGACAGACGAGACCATGATTATGAGACCAAGTCAGGTCATGGGGCTGGACGAACACAGACGAGACCATGAATATGAGACCAGTCAGGTCGTGGGCCTAGACGAGACAGACGAGACCATGAATATGAGACCAGTCAGGTCGTGGGGCTGGACGAGACAGACACAGACCATGAATATGAGACCAGTCAGGTCGTGGGCCTGCACGAGACAGACACAGACCATGAATATGAGACCAGTCAGGTCGTGGGGCTGGACGAGACAGACAAGAACAGTAATATGGGACCAGTCAGGTCGTGGGGCTGCACGAGACAGACGAGCACATGAATATGAGACCAGTCAGGTCGTGGGGCTGGACGAGACAGACGAGAACATGAATATGAGACCAGTCAGGTCGTGGGGCTGCACGAGACAGACTAGACCATGAATATGAGACCAGTCAGGTCGTGGGGCTGGACAAACACAGCGCAACCATGAATATGAGACCAGTCAGATCGTGGGCCTGGACGAGACAGACGAGACCATGAATATGAGACCAGTCAGGTCGTGGGCCTGGACGAGACAGACGAGACCATGAATATGAACCAGTCAGGTCGTGGGGCTGGACGACACAGACGAGAACATGAATATGAGACCAGTCAGGTCATGGGGCTGGACGAACACAGACGAGACCATGAATATAAGACCAGTCAGGTCGTGGGCCTGGACGAGACAGACGAGACCATGAATATGAGACCAGTCAGGTCATGGGGCTGGACGAGACAGACACAGACCATGAATATGAGACCAGTCAGGTCGTGGGCCTGGACGAGACAGACACAGACCATGAATATGAGACCAGTCAGGTCGTGGGGCAGGACGAGACAGACGAGAACATTAATATGGGACCAGTCAGGTCGTGGGGCTAGACTAGACAGACGAAAACATGAATATGAGACCAGTCAGGTCGTGGGGCTGGACGAGACAGACGGAACATGAATATGAGACCAGTCAGGTCGTGGGGCTGCACGAGACAGACTAGACCATGAATATGAGACCAGTCAGGTCGTGGGGCTGGAAAAAACACAGCGCAACCATGAATATGAGACCAGTCAGGTCGTGGGGCTGGACGAGACAGACAAGACCATGAATATGAGACCAGTCAGGCCGTGGGGCTGGACGTGACAGGCACAGACAATGAATATGAGACGAGTCAGGACTTGGGGCTGGACGAGACAGACGAGACCATGAATATGAGACCAGTCAGGTCGTGGGGCTGGACGAGACAGGCGAGACCATGAATATGAGACCAGTCAGGTCGTGGGGCTGGACGAGACAGACGAGACCACGGATATGAGACCAGTCAGGTCGTGGGGCTGCACGAGACAGACGAGAACATGAATATGAGACTAGTCAGGTCGTGGGGCTGGATGAGACAGACGAGACCATGAATATGAGACCAGTCAGGTCGTGGGCCTGGACGAGACAGACGAGACCATGAATATGAGACCAGTCAGGTCGTGGGGCTGGACGAGACAGACACAGACCATGAATATGAGACCAGTCAGGTCGTGGGCCTAGACGAGACAGACGAGTCCATGAATATGAGACCAGTCAGATCGTGGGCCTGGATGAGACAGACGAGGCCATGAATATGAGACCAGTCAGGTCGTGGGGCTGGACGAGACAGACGAGACCTTGAATATGAGACCAGTCAGGTCGTGGGGCTGGATGAGACAGACGAGACCATGAATATGAGACCAGTCAGGTCGTGGGGCTGGACGAGACAGACACAGACCATGAATATGAGACCAGTCAGGTCATGGGCCTGGACGAGACAGACACAGACCATGAATATGAGACCAGTCAGGTCGTGGGCCTGGACGAGACAGACGAGACCATGAATATGAGACCAGTCAGGTTGTGGGCCTGGACGAGACAGACGAGACCATGATTATGAGACCAGTCAGGTCATGGGGCTGGACGAACACAGACGAGACCATGAATATGAGACCAGTCAGGTCGTGGGCCTGGACGAGACAGACGAGACCATGAATATGAGACCAGTCAGGTCGTGGAGTTGGACGAGACAGACGAGACCATGAATATGAGACCAGTCAGGTCGTGGGGCTGGACGAGACAGACACAGACCATGAATATGAGACCAGTCAGGTCGTGGGCCTGGACGAGACAGACAAGTCCATGAACATGAGACCAGTCAGATCGTGGGCCTGGATGAGACAGACGAGACCATGAATATGAGACCAGTCAGGTCGTGGGGCTGGACGAGACAGACACAGACCATGGATTTGAGGCCAGTCAGGTCGTGGGGCTGGACCAGACAGACGAGACCATGAATATGAGACCAGTCAGGTCGTGGGCCTGGACAAGACAGACGAGACCATGAATATGAGACCAGTCAGGTCGTGGGCCTGGACGAGACAGACGAGACCATGAATATGAGACCAGTCAGGTTGTGGGCCTGGACGAGACAGACGAGACCATGATTATGAGACCAGTCAGGTCATGGGCTGGACGAACACAGACGAGACCATGAATATGAGACCAGTCAGGTCGTGGGCCTGGACGAGACAGACGAGACCATGAATATGAGACCAGTCAGGTCGTGGGCCTGGACGAGACAGACGAGACCATGAATATGAGACCAGTCAGGCCGTGGGGCTGGACGAGACAGATACAGACCATGAATATGAGACCAGTCAGGACTTGGGGCTGGACGAGACAGATGAGACCATGAATATGAGACCAGTCAGGTCGTGGGGCTGGACGAGACAGACGAGACCATGAATATGAGACCAGTCAGGACGTGGGGCTGGACGAGACAGACGAGACGATGAATATGGGACCAGTCAGGCCGTGGGGCTGGACGAGACAGACGAGACCATGAATATGAGACCAGTCAGGTCGTGGGGCTGGACGAGATAGACGAGACCATGAATATGAGACCAGTCAGGTCGTGGGGCTGGACGAGACAGACGCGACCATGAATATGAGACCAGTCAGGTCGTGGGGCTGGACGAGACAGACGAGACCATGAATATGAGACCAGTCAGGTCGTGGGGCTGGACGAGACAGACGAGACCATGAATATGAGACCAGTCAGGTCGTGGGCCTGGACGAGACAGACGAGACCATGAATATGAGACCAGTCAGGTCGTGGGGCTGGACGAGACAGACGAGACCATGAATATGAGACCAGTCAGGTCGTGGGCCTGGACGAGACAGACGAGACCATGAATATGAGACCAGTCAGGTCGTGGGGCTGGACGAACACAGACGAGACCATGAATATGAGACCAGTCAGGTCGTGGGGCTGGACGAGACAGACACAGACCATGGATATGAGACCAGTCAGGTCGTGGGGCTGGACAAGACAGACGAGACCATGCATATGAGACCAGTCAGGTCGTGGGGCTGGACGAGACAAACGAGACCATGAATATGAGACCAGTCAGGACGTGGGGCTGGACGAGACAGACGAGACCATCAATATTAGACCAGTCAGGTCGTGGGGCTGGACGAGACAGATGAGACCATGAATATGAGACCAGTCAGGTCGTGGGGCTGGACGAGACAGACGAGACCATGAATATGAGACCAGTCAGGACGTGGGGCTGGACGAGACAGACGAGACGATGAATATGGGACCAGTCAGGCCGTGGGGCTGGACGAGACAGACGAGACCATGAATATGAGACCAGTCAGGTCGTGGGGCTGGACGAGATAGACGAGACCATGAATATGAGACCAGTCAGGTCGTGGGGCTGGACGAGACAGACGCGACCATGAATATGAGACCAGTCAGGTCGTGGGGCTGGACGAGACAGACGAGACCATGAATATGAGACCAGTCAGGTCGTGGGGCTGGACGAGACAGACGAGACCATGAATATGAGACCAGTCAGGTCGTGGGGCTGGACGAGACAGACGAGACCATGAATATGAGACCAGTCAGGACGTGGGGCTGGACGAGACAGACGAGACCATGAATATGAGACCAGTCAGGTCGTGGGGCTGGACGAGAAAGACGAGACCATGAGAATGAGACCAGTCAGGTCGTGGGGCTGGACGAACACAGACGAGACCATGGATATGAGACCAGTCAGGTCGTGGGCCTGGACGAGACAGACGAGACCATAAATATGAGACCAGTCAGGTCGTGGGGCTGGACGAGACAGAAGAGACCTTGAATATGAGACCAGTCAGGACGTGGGGCTGGACGAGACAGACGAGACCATGAATATGAGACCAGTCAGGTCGTGGGCCTGGACAAACAGCGCAACCATGAATATTAGACCAGTCAGGTCGTGGGGCTGGACGAGACAGACGAGACCATGAATATGAACCAGTCAGGCCGTGGGGCTGGACGAGACAGACACAGACCATGAATATGAGACCAGTCAGGACTTGGGGCTGGACGAGACAGACGAGACCACGGATATGAGACCAGTCAGTTCGTGGGGCTGCACGAGACAGACGAGAACATGAATATGAGACTAGTCAGGTCGTGGGGCTGGATGAGACAGACGAGACCATGAATATGAGACCAGTCAGGTCGTGGGCCTGGACGAGACAGACGAGACCATGAATATGAGACCAGTCAGGTCGTGGGGCTGGACGAGACAGACATAGACCATGAATATGAGACCAGTCAGGTCGTGGGCCTGGACGAGACAGACGAGACCATGAATATGAGACCAGTCAGGTCGTGGGCTTGGATGAGACAGACGAGAACATGAATATGAGACCAGTCAGTTCGTGGGGCTGGACGAGACAGACGAGACCTTGAATATGAGACCAGTCAGGTCGTGGGGCTGGACGAAACAGACCAGACCATGAATATGAGACCAGTCAGGTCGTGGGGCTGGACGAGACAGACACAGACCATGGATTTGAGGCCAGTCAGGTCGTGGGGCTGGACGAGACAGACGAGACCATGAATATGAGACCAGTCAGTTCGTGGGGCTGGACGAACACAGACGAGACCATGAATATGAGACCAGTCAGGTCGTGGGTCTGGACGAGACAGACGAGACCATGATTATGAGACCAGTCAGGTCATGGGGCTGGACGAAGACAGACGAGACAATGAATATGAGACCAGTCAGGTCATGGGGCTGGATGAACACAGACGAGACCATGAATGTGAGACCAGTCAGGTCGTGGGCCTGGACGAGACAGACGAGACCATGAATATGAGACCAGTCAGGTCGTGGAGCTGGACGAGACAGACGAGACCATGAATATGAGACCAGTCAGGTCGTGGGGCTGGACGAGACAGACACAGACCATGAATATGAGACCAGTCAGGTCGTGGGCCTGGACGAGACAGACGAGTCCATGAATATGAGACCAGTCAGGTCGTGGGCCTGGATGAAACAGACGAGACCATGAATATGAGACCAGACAGGTCGTGGGGCTGGACGAGATAGACGAGACCTTGAATATGAGACCAGTCAGGTCGTGGGGCTGGACGAGACAGACGAGACCATGAATATGAGACCAGTCAGGTCGTGGGGCTGGACGAGACAGACACAGACCATGGATTTGAGGCCAGTCAGGTCGTGGGGCTGAACGAGACAGACGAGACCATGAATATGAGACCAGTCAGGTCGTGGGCCTGGACGAGACAGACGAGACCATGAATATGAGACCAGTCAGGTCGTGGGCCTGGACGAGACAGACGATACCATGAATATGAGACCAGTCAGGTTGTGGGCCTGGACGAGACAGACGAGACCATGATTATGAGACCAGTCAGGTCATGGGGCTGGACGAACACAGACGAGACCATGAATATGAGACCAGTCAGGTCGTTGGCCTGGACGAGACAGACGAGACCATGAATATGAGACCAGTCAGGTCGTGGGGCTGGACGAGACAGACACAGACCATGAATATGAGACCAGTCAGGTCGTGGGCCTGGACGAGACAGACACAGACCATGAATATGAGACCAGTCAGGTTGTGGGACTGGACGAGACAGACGAGAACATGAATATGGGACCAGTCAGGTCGTGGGGCTGGACGAGACAGACGAGAACATGAATATGAGACCAGTCAGGTCGTGGGGCTGCACGAGACAGACTAGACCATGAATATGAGACCAGTCAGGTCGTGGGGCTGGACAAACACAGCGCAACCATGAATATGAGACCAATCAGGTCGTGGGCCTGGAAGAGACAGACGAGACCATGAATATGAGACCAGTCAGGTCGTGGGCCTGGACGAGACAGACGAGACCATGAATATGAGACCAGTCAGGTCGTGGGCCTGGACGAGACAGACGAGACCATGAATATGAGACCAGTCAGGTCGTGGGCCTGGACGAGACAGACGAGACCATGAATATGAGACCAGTCAGGTCGTGGGCCTGGACGAGACAGACGATACCATGAATATGAGACCAGTCAGGTTGTGGGCCTGGACGAGACAGACGAGACCATGATTATGAGACCAGTCAGGTCATGGGGCTGGACGAACACAGACGAGACCACGAATATGAGACCAGTCAGGTCGTGGGCCTGGACGAGACAGACGAGACCATGAATATGAGACCAGTCAGGTCGTGGGGCTGGACGAGACAGACACAGACCATGAATATGAGACCAGTCAGGTCGTGGGCCTGGACGAGACAGACACAGACCATGAATATGAGACCAGTCAGGTTGTGGGGCTGGACGAGACAGACGAGAACATGAATATGGGACCAGTCAGGTCGTGGGGCTGGACGAGACAGACGAGAACATGAATATGAGACCAGTCAGGTCGTGGGGCTGCACGAGACAGACTAGACCATGAATATGAGACCAGTCAGGTCGTGGGGCTGGACAAACACAGCGCAACCATGAATATGAGACCAATCAGGTCGTGGGCCTGGAAGAGACAGACGAGACCATGAATATGAGACCAGTCAGGTCGTGGGCCTGGACGAGACAGACGAGACCATGAATATGAGACCAGTCAGGTCGTGGGCCTGGACGAGACAGACGAGACCATGAATATGAGACCAGTCAGGCCGTGGGGCTGGACGAGACAGATACAGACCATGAATATGAGACCAGTCAGGACTTGGGGCTGGACGAGACAGACGAGACCATGAATATGAGATTAGTCAGGTCGTGGGCCTGGGCGAGACAGACGAGAACATGAATATGAGACCAGTCAGGTCGTGGGGCTGCACGAGACAGACTAGACCATGAATATGAGACCAGTCAGGTCGTGGGGCTGGACAAACACAGCGCAACCATGAATATGAGACCAATCAGGTCGTGGGCCTGGAAGAGACAGACGAGACCATGAATATGAGACCAGTCAGGTCGTGGGCCTGGACGAGACAGACGAGACCATGAATATGAGACCAGTCAGGCCGTGGGGCTGGACGAGACAGATACAGACCATGAATATGAGACCAGTCAGGACTTGGGGCTGGACGAGACAGACGAGACCATGAATATGAGATTAGTCAGGTCGTGGGGCTGGACGAGACAGGCGAGACCATGAATATGAGACCAGTCAGGGCGTGGGGCTGGACGAGACAGACGAGACCACGGATATGAGACCAGTCAGGTCGTGGGGCTGCACGAGACAGACGAGAACATGAATATGAGACTAGTCAGGTCGTGGGGCTGGATGAGACAGACAAGACCATGAATATGAGACCAGTCAGGTCGTGGGGCTGGACGAACACAGACGAGACCAGGCACGTAGCCAGGATTTCGTCCAGGGAGGGGCGGCGCCTCGAAAGGGCCCCTTCCCGAGCGTTGAAAGGGCCCCTTCCCAAGCGTTGAAAGGTCCCCCCCCCAAAAAAAAACGCATGAAAAGGCACGTTACAAGGCTGGCAAATGCAGTATGGCAGGTATGGCATGGGCCATACCAACGTTTAGGAGCTGGAGTTAGCAAACTGCCACATCAACTTTGGAACCAGCGACACGAATTTGGAATCGGCTAGCTTGGCTAACTTGGAATATTTTTGTTAAGCTCAAGACCTGGAACTCTTAAACAAATTGCGCTGCGGAGCGGCGCAAAATTTTTTCAGTTTTATGCCCTGTGTTGCTTTCTCACCAATGCGTCGCATTGCGTATGGTGCGGACCTCTAAAATTGCTATATTGTACGTTTAAAAGTGCGGGAAAAAGTGCTAAAGTGAACTATTTTGCCCAATAATATAGGAAAGTAGCAACATGACGCATAAATGCGCCGAGAAACTGACCGATGTTTTCCCTAACCCGTATATAATTGAATTTGTAGTTAAATTGCGCCTAAGGGGGGGCCCCTCTGACTTGCCCAGGAGCCCCTCCGAGCGGCCCAGCGACCCTTCTGGTCGGCCTGCGCTGGCTGCTTTGTCACCCTGCCGACATGCTCAAGGGGCCCTCCGACCTGCCCTGGAGCCCTTCCGTGCTGGCCAGGGGCCACTTAGGCATGTTCAGGGGCCCTTATCACCCGCCCAGGGGTCCTTTCGGTCTGGTCAGGGACCCCTCCGATCTGCGCAGGGGCCCTTTTAACTTTCCAGGGGCCCTCTGGTCTCTCCAGGGGCCCTTTAACCTTCTAAGGGGCCCTTCCGACCTAGAAAGGGACTGCACTGGCTGCTTTGTCGCCCTGCGACATGCTCCGAGGGCCTCCGACCTGCCCTGGGGCCCCTCCGTGCTGGCTAGGGGCTCATTCGGCATGTTCAGGGGCCCTTCTGACCCACCTAGGTGCCCTTTCGGTCTGGTCAGGGCCCTCTGATTTGCACAGGGGCCCTCTTAACTTTCCAGGGGCCCTCTGGTCTGTACAGGGGCCCTCCAACCTACTCAGGGGTCCCTATGACCTGGCAAAGGACTGCGCTGGCCGCTTTGTCGCCCTGTCGACATGCTCAGGGGCCTCTCAACCTGCCCAGGGGCCCTCTGTGCTGGCTAGGGGCCCATTCGACGTGTTCAGGGGGCCCATTCGACGTGCTCAGGGGGCCCTCTGACCCGCTCAGGGGCCCTTTCGGTCTGGCCAGGGGCCCCTCTGACATGCACAGGGCTCTTTTGAACGTCCAAGGGGCCCTCTAGTCTTTCAGAGAGGGCCCTGTTGGCCCTAAATGGCCTCTGAAGTCCTCTAAACTTTCTAAAGACCACGCTTCGTGTAGTAAAGAGCCTATGATACCGCGCTTCGCGCGGTCTCGTCGGTCCTTTTCGGCGCGCTGCGCGCGCCGAAAAGGGCCTTCGCGCGCCAAAAAGGGTCCTCCTGGCCTCCAGGGGGGGGGGGGGGGGGGGGGGGGGCGGCCGCCCCCACCGCCCTCCCCTTGGCTACGTGCCTGGACGAGACCATGAATATGAGACCAGTCAGGTCGTGGGGCTGGACGAGACAGACACAGACGATGACTATGAGACCAGTCAGGTCTTGGGGCTGGACGAACACAGACAAGACCATGAATATGAGACCAGCCAGGACGTGGGGCTGGACGAGACAGACGAGAACATGGATATGATACCAGTCAGGTCGTGTGTCTGCACGAGACAGACGAGACCATGAATATGAGACCAGTCAGGTCGTGGGGCTGCACGAGACAGACACAGACCATGCATATGAGACCAGTAAGGTCGTGGGGCTGGACAAACACAGCGGGACCATGAATAGGAGACCAGTCAGGTCGTGGGGCTGGACGAGACAGACACAGACCATGAATATGAGACCAGTCAAGTCGTGGGGCTGGACGAGACAGACACAGACCATGAATATGAGACCAGTCAGGTGGTGGGGCTAGACGAGACAGACACAGACCATGAATATGAGACCAGTCAGTTCGTGGGGCTGGACGAGACAGACACAGACCATGAATATGAGACCAGTCAGGTCGTGGGGCTGAATGAGACAGACGAGACAATGAATATGAGACCAGTTAGGTCGTGGGGCTGGACGAGACAGACGAGACGATGAATATGAGACCAGCCAGGTCGTGGGGCTGGACGAGACAGACGAGACCATGAATATAAGGCCAGTCAGGTCGTGGGCCTGGACAAACACAGACGAGACCATGAATATGAGACCAGTCAGGTCGTGGGGCTGGACGAGACAGACGAGACCATGAATATGAGACCAGTCAGGTCGTGGGCCTGGACAAGACAGACACAGACCATGAATATGAGACCAGTCAGGTTGTGGGGCTGGACGAACACAGACGAGACCATGAATATGAGACCAGTCAGGTCGTGGGCCTGGACGAGACAGACGAGACCATGAATATGAGACCAGTCAGGTCGTGGGGCTGGACGAGACAGACACAGACCATGAATATGAGACCAGTCAGGTCGTGGGCCTGGACGAGACAGACACAGACCATGAATATGAGACCAGTCACGTCGTGGGGCTGGACGAGACAGACGAGATCATGAATATGAGACCAGTCAGGTCGTGGGGCTGGACGAGACAGACGAGACCATGAATATGAGACCAGTCAGGTCGTGGGGCTGGACAAACACAGCGGGACCATGAATATGAGACCAGTCAGGTCGTGGGCCTGGACGAGACAGACGAAACCATGAATATGAGACCAGTCAGGTCGTGGGGCTGGACGAGACAGACGAGACCATGAATATGAGACCAATCAGGTCGTGGGGCTGGACGAGACAGACGAGACCATGAATATGAGACCAGTCAGGTCGTGGGGCTGGACGAACACAGACGAGACCATGAATATGAGACCAGTCAGGTCGTGGGGCTGGACGAGACAGACACAGACCATGAATATGAGACCAGTCAGGACGTGGGGCTGGACGAGACAGACGAGACCATGAATATGAGACCAGTCAGGGTGTGGGGCTGGACGAGACAGACGAGACCATGAATATGAGACCAGTCAGGTCGTGGGGCTGGACGAGACAGACGAGACCATTAATATGAGACCAGTCAGGTCGTGGGCCTGGACGAGACAGACGAGACCATGAACATGAGATCAGTCAGGTCGTGGGGCTGCACGAGACAGACGAGACCATGAATATGAGACCAGTCAGGTCGTGGGGCTGGACAAACACAGCGGGACCATGAATATGAGACCAGTCAGGTCGTGGGGCTGGACGAACACAGACGAGACCATGAATATGAGACCAGTCAGGTCGTGGGGCTGGATAAGAGAGACGAGACCATGAATATGAGACCAGTCAGGTCGTGGGGCTGGACGAGACAGACACAGGCCATGAATATGAGACCAGTCAGGTCGTGGGGCTGGACGAACACAGACGAGGCCATGAATATGAGACCAGTCAGGTCGTGGGGCTGGACGAGACAGACGAGACCATGAATATGAGACCAGTCATGTCGTGGGCCTGGACGAGACAGACGACAACATGAATATGAGACCAGTCAGGTCGTGGGGCTGGACGAGACAGACAGAGACCATGAATATGAGACCAATCAGGTCGTGGGGCTGGACGAGACAGACGAGACCACGAATATGAGACCAGTCAGGTCGTGGGGCTGGACGAACACAGACGAGACCATGAATATGAGACCAGTCAGGTCGTGGGGCTGGACGAGACAGACACAGACCATGAATATGAGACCAGTCAGGACGTGGGGCTGGACGAGACAGACGAGACCATGAATATGAGACCAGTCAGGGTGTGGGGCTGGACGAGACAGACGAGACCATGAATATGAGACCAGTCAGGTCGTGGGGCTGGACGAGACAGACGAGACCATTAATATGAGACCAGTCAGGTCGTGGGCCTGGACGAGACAGACGAGACCATGAACATGAGATCAGTCAGGTCGTGGGGCTGCACGAGACAGACGAGACCATGAATATGAGACCAGTCAGGTCGTGGGGCTGGACAAACACAGCGGGACCATGAATATGAGACCAGTCAGGTCGTGGGGCTGGACGAACACAGACGAGACCATGAATATGAGACCAGTCAGGTCGTGGGGCTGGATAAGAGAGACGAGACCATGAATATGAGACCAGTCAGGTCGTGGGGCTGGACGAGACAGACACAGGCCATGAATATGAGACCAGTCAGGTCGTGGGGCTGGACGAACACAGACGAGGCCATGAATATGAGACCAGTCAGGTCGTGGGGCTGGACGAGACAGACGAGACCATGAATATGAGACCAGTCATGTCGTGGGCCTGGACGAGACAGACGACAACATGAATATGAGACCAGTCAGGTCGTGGGGCTGGACGAGACAGACAGAGACCATGAATATGAGACCAGTCAGGTCGTGGGCCTGGACGAACACAGACACAGACCATGAATATGAGACCAGTCAGGTCGTGGGGCTGAACGAGACAGACGAGACCATGAATATGAGACCAGTCAGGTCGTGGGGCTGGACGAGACAGACGAGACCATGAATATGAGACCAGTCAGTTCGTGGGGCTGGACGAGACAGACGAGACCATGAATATGAGACCAGTCAGGCCGTGGGGCTGGACGAGACAGACGAGACCATGAATATGAGACCAGTCGGGTCGTGGGGCTGGACGAGACAGACGAGAACATGAATATGAGACCAATCAGGTCGTGGGGCTGGACGAACACAGACGAGACCATGAATTGAGACCAGTCAGGTCGTGGGGCTGGACGAGACAGAAGAGACCATGAATATGAGACCAGTCAGGTCGTGGGCTGGACAAACACAGCGGGATCAGGGCGGCGGGCCGCGTGAGATACCGTCTATGCAGTATCCGAGTCTGTCTCCTGTGTCAGGGTGTGTCATTCCTGCAGTGGACGGGCGGCATGGCGTCTCATTCTACATTGGATGGCATGGCGTCGCTGGACTTCCGCGGTGCCGTCGCGGTGCAGACGCGGGACATGGTCCGTATTGATCGCCGTCCAGGCCTGGCGCCGCCCCGCCCCGCCCCCGCCCCCGTCCCAGCCCCCGCCCCCGCCCCCGCCCCCCGCCCCCGGCAGGCGTGGTCGGCCTGACCATCGCCGGCACCGGAAGCGGCGAGCCGGGTCGGCCGGGCCGGCCGGCCGCCTCTCCACTGGGTAACGATCTGGCGTGGCTGCGGAGCCGGGGGACCGCCGGAGACGGGCGGACCGAGCCAACGCCTCGGTCCGGGCCGGCGTGCCAGATTTAGAGAGCGGCAGCGGCAGCGGCAGCGGCAGCGGCCAGGAACCGATCGAAAACGGCCAGGAACCGATAGGAAGCGACACCCGGCTTCCGAGATTGGACGCAGCGGACACGGATGTATCGATGAGGGGGGGGGAGTGATCAGGATCCGTAGTGCGTCATGTGACATTCTGTGACATGTATCACTTGACTGGCTTTTTCGCTGCAGTATATAAATACAGAGTCTACAATTGTTATGGTATGTACCACTTTTATTATGTTCTATGGTCCGCTTATTTTCGTCTCAAGCGCGTAGTTCGCGGTAAATTAGGGAATACACCAGGCAATACACCAGGCACCAGGCGGTGGCGCATTATTGAGTGCTTAAAGTACCCAAATTATATTTTCTGCAAAAATAATCCCCTCAGGTCATCACTACATGGAACGGTAATGTTTGGTCGTCTTTGGCAACGTATCGGAAAGGAACACGCAGACATTCCAGATGATCTTGAATTTTAGGTCGCGCTTGATTTCCGGCCGACACAAATTCGATCATATATCGAACATGTACAGGCACGTAGCCAAGGGGAGGGCGGCGGGACCATGACCCCCCCCCCCCCCCCCCCCCCCCCCTTCCCCGGATGCCAGGAGGGCCCTTTTTGGCGCGCGAGGGCCCTTTTCGGCGCGCGCAGCGCGCCGAAAAGGGCCGACGAGACCGCGCGAAGCGCGGTATCATAGGCTCTTTACTACACGAAGCGTGGTCTTTAGAGAGTTTAGAGGACTTCAGAGGCCCTTTAGGGCCACCAGGGCCCTCTCTGAAAGACCAGAGGGCCCCTTGACGTTCAAAAGAGTACTGTGCATGTCAGAGGGGCCCCTGGCCAGACCGAAAGGGCCCCTGAGCGGGTCAGATGGCCCCCTGAGCACGTCGAATGGGCCCCTGAACACGTCGAATGGGCCCCTGAACACGTCGAATGGACCCCTGAACACGTCGAATGGGCCAGCACAGAGGGGCACCTGGGCAGGTTGAGAGGCCCCTGAGCATGTCGACAGGGCGACAAAGCGGCCAGCGCAGTCCATTGTCAGGTCATAAGGGCCCCTGGACAGACCAGAGGGCCCCTGGGAAGTTAAGAGGGCCCATGTGCAGGTCAGAGGGGCCCTGACCAGACCGAAAGGGCACCTAGGTGGGTCAGAAGGGCCCCTGAACATGCCGAATGAGCCCCTAGCCAGCATGGAGGGGCCCCAGGGCAGGTCGGAGGGCCCTCGGAGCATGTCGCAAGGCGACAAAGCAGCCAGTACAGTCCCTTGCTAGGTCGGAAGGGCCCCTTAGAAGGTTAAAGGGCCCCTGGAGAGACCAGAGGGCCCCTGGAAAGTTAAAAGGGCCCCTGCGCAGATCGGAGGGGTTCCTGACCAGACCGAAAGGACCCCTGGGCGGGTGATAAGGGCCCCTGAACATGCCTAAGTGGCCCCTGGCCAGCACGGAAGGGCTCCAGGGCAGGTCGGAGGGCCCCTTGAGCATGTCGGCAGGGTGACAAAGCAGCCAGCGCAGGCCGACCAGAAGGGTCGCTGGGCCGCTCGGAGGGGCTCCTGGGCAAGTCAGAGGGGCCCCTGGCTAGATCGAAAGGGTCCCTGGGCCGGTCGGAAAGCCTCTTGAACATGCCGGATGAGTTCTTAGCCAGATTGGGAGAGGCCCCCTGGGCAGGTGCGGAGGGGCCCCTGAGCAGGGGCGGCGGATTGCGGGGGCAGGGTACCCAAAATTCCCCCCAGTCGAAATCCTGGGTGGCAAAGGGTAGTTTGCCCCCCCCCCCCCCATATTTTAGCATGCTCAATCTGGGGCAACATGACCCTTCCCCTCCCCAGGATTTTTCATTTGAGGGGATTTTGGGTACCCTACGCCCCGCAATCCGCCGCCCCTGCCCCTAAGCATGTCGGCAGGGCGACAAAGCAACCAGTGCAGTCCCTGGCCAGGTCGGAAGGACCTCTGAACAGGCCGAATGGCCCCTTGACACACAAGAGGGGCTTCTTGGAAGGTCAGAGGAGTCTCTGGTGAGACCAGAAGGGTCAAAGCACGTAGAGATCCCAGATGAAGATTAAATGCAAAGAGGACTTACTCCACAATAAACAAATATTAAAAGCGGAGCTTTCGGGTTTATTGTAACACCTTTCGTCAGGGTGCTACAATATTCCGAAAGATCCGATTTTATTTTTTACCTGTAGAGTAAGCCCTCTTTGTATTATATATATCACCCACCCCACATCATGTCTTTTCGCTTCGCGGATCCCAGATGAGTCCCTGAACAGGTCGGAAGGGCGTAGAAAAGGTCAGAGGGGCCCCTAGACGATCTGAAGGGACCATGGGCCTTTCAACAGTAAGAATATAGTTGTACAGGGAATAACACTCAAAATTTTCGCGCCGCTCAGCGGCGCAATTTAACTACAAATTCAATTATATGCGGGTTAGGGAAAAAATCGGTCAGTTTCTCGGCGCATTTATGCGTTATGTTGCTACTTTCCTATATTATTGGGCAAAATAGTTCACTTTAGCACTTTTTCCCGCACTTTTAAACGTACAATATAGCAATTTTAGATGTCCGCACCATACGCAATGCGACGCATTGGTGAGAAAGCAACACAGGGCATAAAACTGAAAATTTTTGCGCCGCTCCGCAGCGCAATTTGTTTAAGAGTTCCAGGTCTTGAGCTTAACAAAAATATTCCAAGTTAGCCAAGCTAGCCGATTCCAAATTCGTGTCGCTGGTTCCAAAGTTGATGTGGCAGTTTGCTAACTCCAGCTCCTAAACGTTGGTATGGCCCATGCCATACCTGCCATACTGCATTTGCCAGCCTTGTAACGTGCCTTTTCATGCGTTTTTTTTTTTGGGGGGGGGGGCCTTTCAACGCTTGGGAAGGGGCCCTTTCAACGCTCGGGAAGGGGCCCTTTCGAGGCGCCGCCCCTCCCTGGACGAAATCCTGGCTACGTGCCTGAACATGTGTAAGATGAACTGGGCTGGCCTACCACCCGTCAGTTGTACGAACTTCGATCAATAAGTTTTCCGTACAAATTTCGCCACACCGCAGGGCGGAGACTGGAGAGTCATCGCATATTTCCTCTCAGCTTCAGGCCAACTCCGCTCTCCGCTCTGGAAACGACGTTGGTCTGGCTCCACGCACGCGAAAACCGAAGCAGGTAAGCGGCGCCTCCTTTTCGTAAGTAACTTTACAACCGACTGCGGCTGCAATTTCCAGATTTGCACTTGGAGCCTTTTTAACGCGCTGAGTCTGAATTTATTTTTGTATGATGCGAGTAGTGTGTTTGTATGACAACTAGCGGATCAAGCCTCTCTCTCTATGGGGGCACTTTTTTGTGGCAAAAAGTACCCCTATTTTCACCTCCGCGGATTTGGGCCGTTCACCTTATTTTGGTATTCGAACTCAAGAGATTCACTTTTTAAATGCACAAAAATTCACGGGTAAGTGCCACCAGGGCTGCTTGAATTGCATCAGGTGCACTGTTTTGTCTATCATTGAAATAAAGGGATACATACAAACTTCAAATTCAACCACTCGGCAAAATAAACTTCCGCTTTCATGAAGATTTCTCCTAAGATCATTGTAGTTCACGTTCAGTACAGGGAACGCGCGGGCGGGGGGGCATACTTGTATTGATTGTTCCTCCCCCGATTCCTGGGGGGGGAAGGGGGGGGGGGGGCATTTGCTCCTGATTCCCCCCCCCCCCTGGATACGCCAGTGTGTATGGCTATGTTTTTGTTCGGTTCGTTTCTATTTGTAATGTCTGTGATTACTACATTATGCAGTTTTATATGTATTTTAACCTTAATGTGTGCTGTGTGCTGTGTG
Source organism: Chirona hameri (assembly GCA_036785665.1). Classification (NCBI taxonomy): domain Eukaryota; kingdom Metazoa; phylum Arthropoda; class Thecostraca; order Balanomorpha; family Balanidae; genus Chirona; species Chirona hameri. Next base: position 42,594 of record JAXIVJ010004814.1, read on the forward strand.
CAGAGTTTCCTTTTCCTTTGGATTCTGACTCGACTCGGGAGGTGACAGAGGGAGGTGACATAGAGAGGTGACAGAGGGAGGTGACAGAGGGAGGTGACAGAGGGAGGTGACAGAGGGAGGTGACATAGAGAGGTGACAGAGGGAGGTGACAGAAGGAGGTGACAGAGGGAGGTGACAGAGGGAGGTGACAGAGGGAGGTGACAGGGAGGTGACAGAGGGAGGTGACAGAGGGAGGTGACATAGAGAGGTGACAGAGGGAGGTGACAGAGGGAGGTGACAGAGGGAGGTGACAGAAGGAGATGACAGAGGGAGGTGACAGAGGGAGGTGACAGAAGGAGATGACAGAGGGAGGTGACAGAGGGAGGTGACAGAAGGAGGTGACAGAGGGAGGTGACAGAGGGAGGTGACAGAGGGAGGTGACAGGGAGGTGACAGAGGGAGGTGACATAGAGAGGTGACAGAGGGAGGTGACAGAGGGAGGTGACAGAGGGAGGTGACATATAGAGGTGACAGAGGGAGGTGACAGAGGGAGGTGACAGAGGGAGGTGACAGAGAGAGGTGACAGAGGGAGGTGACAGAAGGAGATGACAGAGGGAGGTGACAGAGGGAGGTGATAGAGGGAGGTGACAGAGGGAGGTGACAGAGGGAGGTGACAGAGTGAGGTGACAGAGGGAGGTGACAGAGGGAGGTGACAGAGGGAGGTGACAGAGGGAGGTGACAGAGGGAGGTGACAGAGGGAGGTGACAGAGGGAGGTGAAAGAAAGAGGTGACAGAGGGAGGTGACAGAGGGAGATGACAGAGGAGAGGTGACATGGAGGTAACAGAGGGAGGTGACAGAGGGAAGTGACATAGGGAGGTGACAGAGGGAGGTGACAGAGGGAGGTGACAGAGGGAGGTAACAGAGGGAGGTGACAGAGGGAGGTGACAGAGGGAGGTGACAGAGGGAGGTGACATAAGGGATGGCATAGGGAGGTGACAGAGGGAGGTGACAGAGGGAGGTGACAGAGGGAGGTGACAGAGGGAGGTGACAGAGGGAGGTGACAGAGGGAGGTGACAGAGGGAGGTGACAGAGGGAGGTGTCAGAGGAGAGGTGACAGAGGGAGGTGACAGAGGGAGGTGACAGAAAGAGATGACAGAGGGAGGTGACAGAGGGAGGTGACAGAGGAAGGTGACAGAGGGAGGTGACATAGGGAGGTGACAGAAGGAGATGACAGAGGGAGGTGACAGAGGGAGATGACAGAGGGAGGTGACAGAGGGAGGTGACAGAGGGAGGTGACATATAGAGGTGACAGAGGGAGGTGACAGAGGGAGGTGACAGAGGGAGGTGACAGAGGGAGGTGACAGAAGGAGATGACAGAGGGAGGTGACAGAGGGAGGTGACAGAGGGAGGTGACAGAGGGAGGTGACAGAGTGAGGTGACAGAGGGAGGTGACAGAGGGAGGTGACAGAGGGAGGTGACAGAGGGAGGTGACAGAGGGAGGTGACAGAGGGAGGTGACAGAGGGAGGTGACAGAGAGGGAGGTGAAAGAAAGAGGTGACAGAGGGAGGTGACAGAGGGAGATGACAGAGGAGAGGTGACATGGAGGTAACAGAGGGAGGTGACAGAGGGAAGTGACATAGGGAGGTGACAGAGGGAGGTGACAGAGGGAGGTGACAGAGGGAGGTAACAAAGGGAGGTGACAGAGGGAGGTGACAGAGGGAGGTGACAGAGGGAGGTGACATAAGGGATGGCATAGGGAGGTGACAGAGGGAGGTGACAGAGGGAGGTGACAGAGGGAGGTGACAGAGGGAGGTGACAGAGGGAGGTGACAGAGGGAGGTGACAGAGGGAGGTGTCAGAGGAGAGGTGACAGAGGGAGGTGACAGAGGGAGGTGACAGAAAGAGATGACAGAGGGAGGTGACAGAGGGAGGTGACAGAGGAAGGTGACAGAGGGAGGTGACATAGGGAGGTGACAGAAGGAGATGACAGAGGGAGGTGACAGAGGGAGGTGACAGAGGGAGGTGACAGAGGGAGGTGACAGAGGGAGGTGACAGAGGGAGGTGACAGAGGGAGGTGACAGAGGGAGGTGACAGAGGGAGGTGACAGAGGGAGGTGACAGAGGGAGGTAACAGAGGTAGGTGACATAGGGAGGTGACATAGGGAGGTGACATAGGGAGGTGACATAGGGAGGTGACAGAGGGAGGTGACAGAGGGAGATGACAGAGGGAGGTGACAGAGGGAGGGGACAGAGGGAGGTGGCAGAGGGAGGTGACAGAGGGAGGTGACAGAGGGGGTGACAGAGGGAGGTGACAGAGGGAGGTGACAGAGGGAGGTGACAGAGGGAGGTGACAGAGGGAGGTGACAGAGGGAGGTGACAGCGGGAGGTGACAGAGGGGGGTGACAGAGGGAGGTGATAGAGGGAGGTGACAGAGGGAGGTGACAGAGGGAGGTGACAGAGGGAGGTGACAGAGGGGGATGACAGAGGGAGGTGACAGGGGCAGGGACGGCGCTGGGCCCTTGAAACTGGGTAGGCAAGGCGCCAGGGGTCAAACGTAGGTGACGCAGCCAGGAGGGGGCAGGGGCGCAACCGACCTATACGGACAGAACGGAATGTCCGTACCGTTTTTGACGGGCGCCGAAGGCGCCCCCCCCCCCCCCCCCCCCCTCAGACCATTTTATTTTGCAATTAGTACCACCAACAGGGCAGGCACCAGTGGCGTACAGAGTATACGGACAGAACGGAATATCCGTACCGTTTTTGACGGGCGCCGAAGGCGCCCCCCCCCCCCCCCCCCCCTCGGACCATTTTATTTTGCAATTAGTACCGCCAACAGGACAGGCACCAGTGGCGTACAGAGTATACGGTTATTCAGGGTATGACCTGGTCCTTTGGACCCGAGGCGCCCATGCAAAGCTGGCGCCCCTCCGATCAGTGACAGCGCCCCTCCGGCCCGTGACGGCGCCCCTCCGGCCAGTAAAGGCACCCCTCCGGCCAGTGACGGCGCCCCTCCGGCTAGTGACCGCGTCCCCTCCGATCAGTGACGACGCCCCTCCGGCCAGTAAATGCACCCCTCCGGCCAGTGACGGCGCCCCTCCGGCTAGTGACCACGTCCCCTCCGATCAGTGACAGCGCCCCTCCGGCCAGTAAAGGCACCCCTCCGGCTAGTGACGGCGCCCATCCGACTAGTGACTGCCCCTCTCCGCCCGTGACGGGGCCCCTGGCCAGTGACGGCGCCCTTCCGGCTAGTGACGGGGGGAGGGGCCTCTTCTTCCGCACGGTGCGGAAGGAGTTACCCCCCCCCCCCCCCCCCGCAAAAATTGTCGCCAATATTGATGGCGCCCCTCAGGCCTCAATGCAATGACCTGGTCCTTTTTGAAATATCTGCGTACGCCACTGACAGGTACTGCACCCTCTAAATTGGACTGCACCCTCTACACTGCACGCTCTAAACAGGCGCCCTCTAAATTGGACAAATACTCATTGTCCATAAGCAGCTAATGCCGCCACCCATTGGGAAGAAAAGCCGCCCACTAAGTCGGACAATGGGCTTCCTTAGAAACAAATGCCGCCCCATGGAGGAGAAAAGGCGCCCTACCGGACAATAAGCAAATGCCGCCCCCATGGTCTCATACACTGGCGGATCCAGAGGAAGGGGCATCAGGGGCAAATTCCCCTCCCCTCCAAAGGAATCGGGGGGGGGAGGCATTCAATACAAGTATCCCCCCCCCGCGCGTTCCCAATTTATCGTAAAATCGTAACGAATTGTCTTTGCAGCAGTCAAAATTCAGCTATCCACAGTCAAAAACCGGAAAATTTCGCGCCGCTTCGCGGCATGACACAAGTTTCGCAATTGCTTATACAAATTTCGAAAATGGGAAAATGAATTCCATTATGTGTCTGTCTGAGGCTCTCTCTCCTTGGCGGTAATTGCTGGCCATGCAGGGCCCCATCCCTTGATAGAATATTAACTTTCAAGCGGGTTACATGTTTAGCTAGCTAGTCTGCCGAGCTCCGAAAAAGGCGATGCGAACGCAAGGACGCGGACATCGGCACCCGGAAGTTGCTCCAGCGGTGACCAACTTGCTGGACCGAAGAGCTAATGGTGGGGCCCAGGCCAGGACCATCTCCCCAAGCCAACTCCACCAGGCTCCTCCAGATCCACAGGGACCATTTATGCGCGGAAAAGTCGTTCTGCCCCTTGCTGCTTTCAAACCATTTGCACTGTTACCAGTTGTTTGTTACAGTTCGGTGCATATGTATACAGTTATTATCATCATATGTACTATTGAGCGCTGACTGCCACCGGCCATCGTGATTTACTATCCGAGGCTGATGTAGGTATATGAAAAACTACATTTATTTCAATATGTTGCATCATGCCGAGATGTGCAACCAGGAAAAGGGGTTACCTGACGCGTGGCTCCACTCACGGTCTGGTTCCAATATGGACATTTGGTTTTCCACGATCTAAAATTAAAATTGTCACGCCGCTTCGCGGCGTCACATCGGTGGACATCGTCATAACGAAGCCATCGTCATCGTCTTCGGTTCGTCGTAAAACTGAATTGAATGAATACCATTTTTACCTTCTTATCCTCTACAAGGCCCACCGCCTATATTTCTGGGTTTTATCAGGCAAACCCGTAAAAATCGCGCTGCTTGGCGGCGCTAAATAACAAGTACCTACTACAATATGCAAATCTGCATTAAAAATGCAGCAAAGGCTTAAATACACGCGGACAAAAATGGGGGTTATTTTTCTCCATTTCAGCCGACCCTCGCTAAAAAAAAAAATATCGGCGACGCCCCTGCGAGTTGGTATGAGATAAACGTTATTGTTACTTATATGTGTATAATGTATATGCTACGGAATATCGCGTTTTTCCGAAAAAGGTGATTTGTTTAAGCTCGAATACCAGAATAAGGTAACTGGCCCAAATCCGCGGAGGAAAACAATGGGGGTACTTTTTTACAACCCCCCACACCCACCGAGAGAGGCTGGATCCGCCAGTGGTCTCATATTGATTATGATAATGGAGGCATTATTTTTCAGCACTACAGTAGCTTACAGGTACATACATACTACATCTTAAAAATGACACATTTGTGATATTGCGAGTTTTTTGGCGATGGCGCCCCCTTGAGCGATGGCGCCCCCAACGCCAATTTGTCCGTACCACTGTGTTGGACGTGGTTGCGCCCCTGGGAGGGGGCGCTGTTTCGTGTTTTTTTTTTTAAAGTAGGTTTTCAAATATATGCAGATCACCACGATTAATACTTCACCGCTACAAACAGCCTGTTTATATGCTGTCATCCGCTTGTTATTTATTTGAAAATAGGCAAGAATTATCACGGAGATGTGCACACAAGGCTTTTGATTCGACGCTTAATTATGCAGGTTGACAATAACTGTGCGACTGCAATCATAGCCTACACATAACATCATTAGTTATATGCGAAGAACACGGCTAAGAAAAATTCATCGAAATATAATGTCCTATTTGTAATATAAGTCTGGACGACCTGCCCTCCTTGCAGTAATATGTAACTATATCATAATTTAATGATATTTACCTTCAAAAGGATTTTTGTTTAACTATTAGAAAAAGATCACACATTCAAAATATCCCGGAACATTTTCATCGCAGCGCCTGTCACAAAGGTCCTTTGCTGCTGCCGCGTCGACGCCGCATCGAATTTCTCCGGAACGGAAGCGCCCGGCGAAAACTCAGCTAGATCTTGGTTCGTGCTGTTAGTTGTTACGCTGTGATAACGCTAATGATCTGGTCTGGAGAAGTGGTAGAAATATTATTTTCGAAATAATAATTGAACCCCTATGTGGCAAGCTACTACGAGCGTAAAATAATCATTGGTATTTCAGTCATATTTAGTTTATGAAGTAATTGCGCTTAAAAAGGTGTGCCTTTCTTCCATTTTCTAGCTGATTTGCCTACCTTACAGAAATGTTATACTGCAGGACAGCAATAGATTTGTACACAGGCTGGTCGAGAATCTAGTAGGACGAGGTAGGCAAGCTTAGGCAAGGGTTTTCTTACATTTGCGTTTAATTTATGGTTTCGGAGGAAATTTTCTTAGAAAATTTGGAACATTTGCTCCAAGATAGGCCCATTCCGATTGCAGAAAACCATATTAATCAATAAGGAAAAAAAATGAAATGAAAAGAAGGGAAAATAAATATCGGTATCGGAAGAAGGCTACCGAACTGGGTAGGCAATGCCTACCTTGCCTACATGGGAGAACCGCCCCTGGACAGAGGGAGGTGACAGAGGGAGGTGACAGAGGGAGGTGACAGAGGGAGGTGACAGAGGGAGGTGACAGAGGGAGGTGACAGAGGGAGGTGACATAGGGAGGTGACAGAGGAGAGGTGACATAGGGAGGTGACAGAGGGAGGTGACAGAGGGAGGTGACAGAGGGAGGTGACAGAGAGGGAGGTGACATAGGGAGGTGACATAGGGAGGTGACATAGGGAGGTGACATAGGGAGGTGACAGAGGGAGGTGACAGAGGGAGGTGACAAAGGGAGGTGACAGAGGGAGGTGACAGGGAGGTGACAGAGGGAGGTGCCAGAGGGAGGTGACAGAGGGAGGTGACAGAGGGAGGTGACAGAGGAGAGGTGACAGAGGGAGGTGACAGAGAGGGAGGTGACAGAGGGAGGTGACAGAGGGAGGTGACAGAGGGAGGTGACAGAGGGAGGTGACAGAGGGAGGTGACAGAGGGAGGTGACAGAGGGAGGTGACAGCGGGAGGAGGTGACAGAGGGAGGTGACAGAGGGAGGTGACAAGGTGACAGAGGGAGGTGACAGAGGGAGGTGACAGAGGGAGGTGACAGAGGGAGGTGACAGAGGGAGGTGACAGAGGGAGGTGACAGAGGGAGGTGACAGAGGCAGGCAACAGAGGCAGGTGACAGAGAGGGAGGTGACAGAGGGGGGTGACAACAGGTAGCAACTGGCGTCCTTTGCTGTAACCGATCCCCGCCGGTCGCCGCCAACCGGTTGTTGCACCATTCGCCATGACAACCTTGAGCTGCAATCAAAACATGTGACCGCCGCCGGCGGAAAAACGGGTCTGGACGGCGCTGATACCAACAGACGGAGCGGTTGGCGCTCGAGCTCATCTATCCCCCCCCCCCCCCCCCGCTGCTGCTGCTCCGCTGGTTGACAGGTACATATCTACCCGTCCCCACCAGTCCAGCTCCCCCCGTCCCCACCAGTCCAGCTCCCCCCGTCGCCGCTGGCCAGTCCCCCCCCCCCCAACGGCGAACCCTATCGTCGACGACGGCGCGACGTTGTCATGGCAACGACGAGGGTCGACGTGGCATGGTGAGGGCGCCAGCAGGCAGTGCAGTTGAGGGGGCAGGAGGAACGGGAGGGGCCCTTGTTCAGCTAAATCGAAGGTCACTCTTCTGATG